>JAWWEU010000041.1:2669870-2732190 GCA_035583155.1 Acropternis orthonyx
TGTGCAGAGGTATAACGAAAAAACCCTTCCCTGGGAGGGTGGGCAGGCCCTGGCACAGGGTGCCCAGAGAAGCTGTGCCTGCCCCATCCCTGGGAGTGTCCAAGGGCAGGTTGGACGGGGCTTGGAGCAACCTGGGCTGGGGGGAGGTGTCCCTGCCCGTGGCGGGGGGTGGGCCGGGATGAACTTTTAAGGTCCCTTCCAACCCAAACCATTCTGGGATTCCATGACATGGTTCAGTGGTGAGCTTGGCAGTGTTGGGTTTATGATTGCACTCAATGACCTTAAAAGTCTTTTCCAACCTAAATGATTCCATGATTCTCTATCTTCATAACTCTCACTAGAGGGTCACATATATCTATATTTATATATCTACACACACACAATCATATTCACTAATAGAAAAGCAGCTTTAAGAACTCTTCTGTTTAGGGTACTAGCTATGAAACAATAATTTTGTGAAATGCCTTGCAACTAGATAAATGTGGCCATACATAACCTGATCCTCCATGATTTGTTAGATAAAAGTGTAAGCAAACTTTAAAAAAAAAAAAAAAAAAAAGGAAAAAAAAAAAGAGAGGAAAAAATCAAAGGGTGGGATAAAGAGGAGAAAGAAAACTTGCTCCAGGGAAGAAGCAACTGTTCTCTGATGTGCAGCAAGGAATTTAACATCAAAGAACTAATGTAAATGGGGCCCATTTACCTCAAAACACACCGCACCACTCCACATTCTGGAATATTTCTATTTAAGTTTGACAGCATTATGCTTTGTACCAAAATTCAAGATTGTGTAATTTGATAGATGTCAAAAGAAAATGACCTTCAGAATGGCTAACAGTGGCAATTTCTGTTATTAAGTATGTTAAAACTCTCTGTGCAGTATCTGTTTAAACTTCAGAGATCAGCAGATCACCTTTTAAGTTCATCTGACTGTACATAAAAATTCCATTTCGACCTCAAGGCCTGAAACATGTATTTTCCTCATGTGCCTCTCACACTGACAGTGGGTGACTTCCTACAACCAACCCTCTGCTCCTTCCACCACCAGCCAGGTACCAAATGAAAGCTGAACACTGGAAATATGGAATTTGAATCACCCAAAAGACCATTAAAAGTAGTTGAATATCCAAAATGATGTTAACAGAATAATTAGTCAAGTACCAAATGACTTCAAGGGTTTTGAAAATGAATGACAGAAATCCCCAAATCCTATTAATATTCTATTTCACATTTCACTTTTGGAGGTCTATAAATCTTTTCCTTTTTCTTTTTTTTTTTTCTTTAAACATACATCTTTAGAAGAAAAAAAAAAACCAAACCCCTCTCATTCATGTGCAAAGTACTTTTAGTTGGGAAAAAAAGCAAGACTGACTAGAAATGAATTTGGCACTCCCTGTCCAGAGAATTGCCTTTCTGCAGTACATTGCAAGTCTGTGCTTAATGGGGGCCCACTGAGAAACTGCTTCTGCAAACTGTGCCTTAGGAAAACTCTGAATTCCAGACTTTTCATTTAAACCAACAGGGTATTACTATTAATTCTGAAATTATGTAGGGAAATTAACTACAGACATTTAACTCCCTCAAAAATTCCTCTACGGGACTCCAACTGCAGGTGGCCAAGGAACACCATCCTTACACTGGGATGTAGTTACCACCTTCATCTAAGTGGACTTACTGAGCATCAAAATATTTCCCAGCACCACTAATGCTGATTTCCATTCACTGGCTCAGGCACTTTATTGAAAACAAACCGCATGTTTTGGCCTGAAATACAAGCCTTGCACACAAGATAAAGTTTTAAAATCAGATTAACAGTCTGAGCTTGCCACATGAAGTTGTTTAATACCTTAACTATCCTTTATACAAGACCATCCTGATGCATGTATCAGGCCTGACAGTGGATTCTGCTTTCATCTGAGGCTGTGCTGTGACATTTTGCCAAAGGATTGCTCCGTGTGATAAGCACCGGGCTGGGAATCGGGGGCAGAGCCGGCCAATTCCCGTGGATTGGCTCCCATCAATCACCTGTGAAACGACTATCAGTGAAATCGGTGTTGTGTTTTGTGATGGCAGAGATTCCTGCAAATGAGAAGATTCAGATGATCATAAGACACGTGGCTGCTTCCCCAGGGGCAGCTTCCCACAAGATCTCTCACTGGCTTCTCTTCACACCAACTCTTGGGTCACTCTGGGGGCAGGAGGGTTTTATATCATGGCACAATCCCTTCTTTTGCCCAGGACTCAAATAATATGAACTGAGTAAACCCAGTGAAGATGTGGGGGATGCAACACTCTCCACTTCAAGGTCCTGAAGCCCAGTTTTCCCTCATCTGCATGCCCAAATCTGGGACAGCACAACCACATTCCTGGATTACAATTTTGAGTATTTCCTGGTTTTCTCCTGTTCTGTCCAACTAAATGAAGATGGCTATTTAAAGTGCATTTAAGACATTATATCAAAAGTGGTGTCACGTTCTTTTCCAGAGTTTTAACAAAGAAAACACGCACCCCAGAGGAATTATTTGAGTTTTACAAGCTGCCTTTATCCCTCAGGAGCACCGGGCATTCCGCTGCGCAGGCTCATGTGCTCTGGCTCTCTCCCACTCTGACATAAAGAAGTTCACAGAGTCACTCCGGCCCAGCTGTTTTCGGTACCCAAACAGCTGACACCCAGTAAAATCACCAAGGGACAGGCTGCTAAACATCTTGGAAGATGCAAGTCAAAGCTAAAGCTGCCTGCACAAACAGAAGGCAGCGGTGCCGAGATGTGACACTGAGCCGGGACTTGACTCACTTAAGGGCTGTTTAATCTGAGCTTTACAATACACGATTCTTTCAGAAACTGGAGATTTCTGAGACCCAGGCACTTTATCACTATGTATCAGCTAAGTTCACATGCCTTGATTTTAGCCAAAGGGGGGACTATAAGGCTCCTGAAAGAATTATGAAGGGATAAGAATGAGAATTTTAGTTTTTAGATGTTGCATTGCTGCTTTAAGTTGAATTTCTTGGCAGGAACAAGCGTTTAACTTGCTTGAAAATAATGAACGGCTAGAAAAACATCCTATGTATCATTTTGAGACAGAATCTTTTCTATTCAATAGAAGGGAAACTGGAAACAAGAGGACAGACTGTACCACTAAATGAACTCAGCATCACTAAGTGAAGTCAGTGCTATGAAGTTACATCATTAGATGAGAGCCCAGAAAAAGTTAAGCTCCCGCAGTTGGCAAGACAAACACTGAAAATACAACCAAATCCCGAACAAATCCATGATCTGAAGCCATCAGTGTTCCTTAGCAAGATTATGCTGGATTACTTTTTGGAGTTTTAAATACAACAAAGCTTCCCCAAAAGCGCGACAACTTCCCGGAGCCAGAGCCCATTAATGCGCCGATGAGTAACCGTGCGAGTCCAGCAAAGGCCCAATTAAAAGGAGAATGGAATATATTGCTCAATCTTCAGGCCAGTAAAAACATAAATAAGACATTGCAAGACTCTTAACGTTCCCAATGTTTAATTATTTATCCTCCTCCATCCTGCAGCTGTAGGTCAGAATTAACTCCTCTGAACTAAATACAGGAGAACTCTCTCGGGGATTTGTACCTTATTCATTTTCAAGCAAATATTCAAATTCATTTCGAATTCACCACAAGAACTGCAACAGTTTCACCTAAATCAGATTTTCTACAAGTTAAACACCCCTCCTACACTCAGATGTGATTGTGAAACTACTTTGATCTCTGTTCCCAAATTTATTGCTCTGTGTAATCCATGACAAAATATAATGTGATTTACTGTATCTCTATATGACAGCCCAGCAGCTGACAGAACTTAATAATTTAGCCTAAGAAAAAACCCCTTCTGGCACCCAAATATACAAATCATAATTGAGGCACTTTAGTATCACGTTACAATGAAGCATATGCAGACTGATCGTAAGAACTTCAAAACAATTAGAATTCTTTCTCAGCCGGTTAATGAAGGTGGGTTTTACTCTGTGACACGTTCTGCAGCTGTAAGCAAGGCATTTTGGAACACTTTTCTTTCTTCATATTAAAAACTCTGAAGGACTAATAGCATTGTTTTACCCCTTCCCTATTTCCCAAACACTCCTTCCCCTCCAAAAAGAAGAAGAAAAAACCACCTGCAGCTTTTCTCTATTATAAGGATAGGAAGAAAGAGCAAATGAGTGTAAACAATGTCTCCAAATTGTGCCAGACTTTAACTATGCAGTGAAGATGTTTTATATTAGTTTGGACTCGGCATTTTTTCTAAATGAAACTATTTGTAAATTTGAATTTTTTACTGTACTGACCCAAACATGGATGTGATGGGCATGTTCCATGGGGCAGCTTTTGGGTTGGCTTGCACTGACTCATGAGCTTGGGGGACTTGAGAAAGTCTTTGTGTCAGGGATGCTTCACCCCAGAAACTTCCAGCCCGAGTAAGAAGTGGAGCTCACGGCATGGGATGCAGGAGAAATTCCTACTTTGAATGCCAAGTAACAAACACCAGTTGCTGTTGTTTGCACAACCCAAACCATGAAGGATCCCCAGGGAAACCAGCGGTGATGGTTGCAGGGACCAGGATCCAATACCTGGGCAATGGTTGTGGGATCTGTCCTGTCACCCCTGACCAGGAGCCCAGACCTGAGGGTGCTCATTTCATAATTCTGAAATAATCAACAAATTAATTGGCTGAGTTGTTAAAAAAACCCCAAACACCATTAATCTCACATTACAGTCAGTATTGTCCTGGAAACAGCCAATGGCCTTCCTAATGGTACAAAGTACCCTGGGATGTAGGGTAAGTAAGATTGGTAAATTAGAGAAAACTGTACCTACAAGCACTTAGCCTTCTCTAGGACACAAAGGATTGGGGGAAAGGGAGAGAATAAGGTAATGATTCAAGTGGGCTTTTAAAAATCCTTAATAAAGTTAAAATAATAAGCAATCGTGTATTGCACGAGAAAGTCAGTGTGTTACAGGTTGTTTGGAGAGCAAAGAAAGGCTCAGGGAAAGCACTCAAAAATTAATTAGAACAGTCATTCTGCCACTGGAAAAACCTCAGCATTCACCTTATCCACTGTCTCCATGATTTTGCGAGTCTTGGTCTTATGAATACACTGCAAAGGCTCCACCCTGGAAGTTATGGAATTGAGAAACAGCAGCGTGTGCCCTGGTGCTGCAGAACCAGGGTGGTGTTTGAACACAGACTTGAAGCAGAAAGAGGAGACAGAAAAGACAAAAAAACTCCACCTGTGAATGCTTCTTTAGATTAATTAGATTAATTTAGATTTAGATCCTTTAGATGAATACCAGTTGGTTAAAAAAACTCAAACAAATCCCTAAAAATCCAACCAAACGTCTCCAACAACGACCCAACTCTAACTGATACAACAGGACATGAAAAAAGGGCACTGAAAGATGGGCCATATGATAGACTGTAATTTTAAATAAATCATTCCTTGCCCTGCTGAAAGCTATCTTTTTAATTCCATATTTTGTCCTAATTTATCATCCAGCTCATCTGCTTCTCATTTTTTAACAGCATTGCACCAGTGATTTTCATTTTTAACCCTGTGGTGTGATTTGTGAATGCAGATGCTGCTGCTTGGTCTCCTTCAAACATCACTGATGTTAACCAGAGGGCCTTGTTGCTCATGGGTGCACCTTTTTTCCCCCCAAAGACAGTTATACCAACTTTGCTTGGTTCCTACTCTGGAATCAGATTTATAAATGTAGCTGATGAGCAGAAATCTGACCTGTTGTTTCCTGGTTTGGTTTTTTCCTGAGTTTTTCTGTTCTTTTTTTCAAGGAGGTAGAAGCAGAGTAACTCTGGGAATAACTGCAGCTCTTGCTTTGAAATATCGCCAGCAGGGACAGCACCAGCAATTGTTTGGTCTTATTTGAGTGAAACATCCCTGAGATGACTCTACCACCCTTTTCTTCAAGTTTGGCCCTGGCGATTGAAGACTCTCCCAAATGGCTCCCCTAAGGGATGATGCAATTCCTGTGACCATGTCCCTTGTCCACAATCATCTTGCCTTCTTTTTCCTTGGAGGAATCAGAAGGACCAGTGCAAAAGGGGATAGACTGGAGAGGAAACTGGCTTTCTCCAGATTTGTTTTGCCAGTTTTGCTGTCAAGGTAATATAAAGACAGATTAAATAATCTGTACTCCTTGTGCTGTAAAACACTAAAAATATTTTCTCTTTTTGCAATTTTTCTTGATCTTCCAGGCTCTTGCCAGGTTTTGTCCAACAAAGCCAAAGTACTAAGCTCAGTTTTATTAATATTAGTTAGTGAATCACTAACACTGTGTCAGAAACATCCAAGAGCCAAATGTAAGTTAATGTACACAGACTCTACAAAACAAAAACAATACAAATATTTCCACTCTGGAACGGAGAGATAATATCATAGAAAATAGTTCTTGGATTATAATGAAAAAAATTAAGAGACTTGGGAAACATCCAACTCTTCTTGGTAAGAACTGGAGGCTCTTTAATAAATTATTCATAGCTAAGGCCTAAGGTAAATAATTGATGTAATAGAATCAAATAAACATTTAAAAAAAATGGCACAAATACAACTGGTAGAGATCCTGAATGCATTCAGCAAGAGACAAGCATCTACATCATAATTACATACAATTTAATGATATCATTGCACTTGGGAAGAAAACACCCACATTTTATGGTTGACCTATTTGCCCCCATGTAAATAGCCAGGGAATCGCTGCAAGGAGCATGGAAACAATTCCTCTGGATGCTCACACAAAGGAAGTTATCTCTGGTGGCGCTGGGAGTGTTCAAAGGAATGCAGGGAAAGGTGTCACTCAGGTCAAAGACTCCACCACACCAAGAGGCCTATGAAGGAACCCACAGAACTGCTGCAGAGATGGACAAGTTCTCAGAAGGTTTGGGGGCAAAGATGGAACCATTTTTGGTGGTTAATGAAATGCAGAGCGGGCAGGGAACAAGAGCTGGAGAGACAGGACTCAAAAATGTAAGTTCATGGAGAGCACACGATGCTGGTACTTGGTGAGCAGAAGTGACAGCTTAGGGGGAACTCAATCCTTTAAATCAAGTGTCTCTTGGAGTGCTTTCACCCCTGAAGATGTCACATTCTTTCCCTTCACCTTCTATTCTTTGCCAGTGCTGAACAGTGTGACACCATCTGCACGAGTCCTGCCACCAGTGCCAGGCCAGACCCTGTGAGTTACACACATTCCCACATTTGCAGCATGGAAACATTCCCAAGGAGTGCACCCAGCAGGGCTGTGCTGGGCAGGAAATCAACCCACAGCACAAAGCCCGGTGCTGAAGGAAGGGCTGAAACCTTCTCTGGGGCACATTATCAGTACCTTATTTGAAAACTGTGTGCAAGAAGTTGCTCAAAAAAGAAGTATCCAATTATAGCACACTGTCTGAAGAGTTTGGAAAAGTTTACAAAACCATTCTATTACAACATAACTGTTATATAAAACAGTTATTCTTAATTAGGAAGTGGTCACTTACACAGTGACCTTAACTCCAGAGTCCCCAGGCACCTCAGTTTTATGGGGACTTCCCACCAGTCACGGATGGAGTGATTGTAACAGGTATAGACTGGAAAATATTGTAAATGTCAGATTTTATTTAAACTAACAGGAATCTCAGGGTACGAGTAACTGTTACATCATTGAAGTCCACAAGCATGATGTGCGTGGCTCTGGCCAGATTTTATGTCATCCTGGAGTCCCATCTCTCCAGAGGGACCATTTTACAACTGTACTGACAGCAGAAGAATTGCAGTCCCAAAACCAAAGTGTTTAACTCTTTTTTTCTTTTGAATAAGCTTCATCCGGTCATCAAATACCGCGTGTGTTCAGTACAGTCAACACACAAAAATCTAAATCACTTCCGCATAAGAAAAGCAGCACTGAAAGAGAATTAGATGTTCCTGGAACCTGCATAAACCTTTCACAGAATGAGTCAAAATATCTATTTAAATATAGAAGTCAATAAAAAGCTGAATGTTGAAAATTATTTAAAGAGGAGAAAAAAAAAAAACCCCATCATCATCTTCTCCCACTCCAATTTTCTCATGAGTGCTGCTCAAAGGGAGCTTTTTTTATGAGGTATTTTCAGTGTTCCAAGGTTGCTTCCTTTGAGCGTTGTCAGCACGGCCACCGCTCTGCTCGGGTTGTGCTTTGGGAGCGCTCATTCCTCTGCCAAGAAAGTCCCTCAGCTGGAGGTGGTGGCCAAGCCCCACATCTGCTCACCCCTCAGGCACTGCTGGCACAGCTGCAACTGCTCGGGGCTTTGGGCAGCCCTGCACACCCGGCTGAGGAGGCTCCTGCCCCAAGAGCTGCTGGGGACAGACACACCTGGCCCTGCCGGAATTGGAGCCCAACTGCAGGGCTGTGTGTCCTCTAAAAGACTTGGGTTGGAAGGGACCTTAAAGCTCATCCCATCCCACCCCCTGCCATGGGCAGGGACACCTCCCACCAGCCCAGGTTGCTCCACCTGGCCTTGGACACTTCCAGGGTTGGGGCGGCCACAGCTTCTCTGGGCAACCTGTGCCAGGGGTTCACCACCCTCACAGGGAGGAATTTCACCCTAATGTGGCTCAAGACGTTGCAGAAAAACCCCTAAAACTGTGGTCAGCAACTAGGTATTTACAGAAAATGCTGAAAACACACAAATACTTTAGAAACTGAGCAGAAAAAAAAACCCCCATGCACGCTGACAATGCTACCAGTGCCCCGGGAATCTCCAAAGGACACCAATCCTGATGAAGCCTGAAGGGTTAAGGGGTTGCTCAGGAACTGCTGTTACAATAAGCAAAGTAGTAGAGTTAAAGTCAAGATTTTTAAGCAACAGAAGATTAAAGACCTCCATAAATACATGCCCCTAAATATTGAAAAGCTGCCTAGAAACACCAACAAATACCTACATGTTCAGAGTGGTTGTGAAGCAAACTGCCCCTCAGTTTGTGCCCCTCGCTGTCCTCCTGCCGACCCCCACAGCAGCAGGACTAGGGGAGGGCAATACCACAGGAATCCTGGATAGCCTCCTGCCCATTTCAACTTTGCTTTGTCTTTTCATTCAAGTATGAACCATTTCTCTTGGATTTCCTCATGTTCACATTAACAGCAGTGCGCAGTGACACAAAGCCATCCACACAGAAATCAACATTACTCACAAAGCACATCAGAGCAATGAGATCCCTCACTTGAGAATGGATTGACCTTCAGAAAATCTGCAGTCAGATGTTCCACGCCTAAACAGTGAAATTCAGCTTCCCACTGGATTTTTAAGCAATCTTCACACAATTGGCAGGGAAAAAAGCAAATTTAGAGAACAAATTTTTCTCCCATATTGTCCTAAATTTCAAGGTAACAAGATCTGGTAGAAAAATAAAAAGATTTTAAAAAACGAGTTTCAAGGCTCATGCTGCGATTAAGATGCTTTCCCCCCTCTCCCCCCCCTTCTTGGATAAAATCTCCTTCATCAAAGTTGTGTGGACTGTAATAGGATCAAGATTTGAACTAAGTTAGCTGAAACTGGTACTTTTGAGCCTTAAATGGAGTTTGGCCTCTAAGCTGCTCTGACTTCTGGACCTTGTGGCCCATTTTCACAGCTCTACCTTTGGAAGACAGAAAGGAAGGAGAATGGGAAAGGGAGATTTGAGGGTAATGCCAGGTATTTTCACAGGTCTGGGGAAGACTTTTCAGCACAGATACTTTTTTCTTTTCCCCTCCTATCTTTTAGTCAACACGTGCTCTTCAGATTAGGTGTAAAAATAGGGAAGTAGGTTAAATAAAAAAAAAAAATTCCGTAGCAGTTAATACAGCTGGAAATTAGCGAATTTTTTGAAAAATAGAAAAAATCCAACAAATGAAAAAACCCAGTATTTCTGACAGAAATGACAATTCAAGACTATTAAAGATACTGCCCTATGAAGGATTATTTGTAACTTCAATTTGAGGATGTAAAGAAGTTAACTTTTCTTTTGCTATACTACACATGTAAAAAAAGATCAAAGAAAGAAAAGAATTGAGATTCAAATTCCATTTTTAAGCAAAAATGACAATGTCTTCCTGAGTTAAAATTAATCCTTTAATGATGAATTTCAAAGGTTTAAATACTTTCTGTGACCTTGGCTTTAAATAATTATGCCAAGCGGAGCTTTCCTTACATTCAGAGAAGATTGTGAATTGTTGATCACAGCCATTTAATGGCTTCAGCCTGGCTCATTTCCAACATAATCCCTCCAATGCTCTTCAAAATTACAGACCCAGAACCTGACGCAGGTAAATGAAATGTCACTTGCACAAAGGCTGCTCAAACACTCTCTGCAGATTGTTAATTTGTGCCACTGCACATCCCTTTGCCAGAAAGTGTGTGATTTAGTGCATTAATGCCCATAAAAGATGCTTCAACAACTCTCTGCTTACACATACACAGCATTTATCATAAATACTAAGTAGGGGGGGTTTGAGTTTAGCTTTTGAAATTAAACTGCCATGTTTCAGCTTCCTGATGCGGGGAAGTACCTGAATTCAAGACACGGGGCCAAGGGGATGCTCAGCAAGCAGAGCTGTGGGCAGTGACCCCACGGAACAGAAGAGGGAGGGGAACCTCGATGGATCTAAACCATACATTTCTCTTTTCAAGCCTTTCCCAGAGTCCTTGCTCACTTGATGCACACAGGCAATATTAGACCAGCCATTGTCAGTAACTAGACCAAATTTCCTTGCAGTTTTAGCCTGAATTTTTGTCTCCTTAAGAACTTACCTTTATTTTAAGGGAGAAAAACTTGGTTAGGCTGAACCACACTTTCCACTGCCTATTCCAGCAGAGGAAGATTAGCCTGGCCCTTGGTTGGCTTTACCCGTGAAATCACCTGTGTTTTTAAAGTCCTGCTGGCTCCCAAGAACCTCAGGGCACCTTCCATCCCCTCCTGGAGGTGCTCCCAAGGATCCCAAGGATCTGTGCCGCTGACTCGGCGTATTCAGAGCAGAGGTTTTCACTCCAGAACCACAGAAGGTCCCACACTCGTGCTGTGACGCCGACAGCAGACCCACAACACACATCTGGTTTTCCCAACTCAAGTGACGCCTGAACATTTTCGCCCAAGGCAATCTCCACTTCCCTCACTTTTGGGGTGACCTCTCCCTTCCCTCCACACCCCACAAAGCTGCCCTTGGGCAACCCTCTTACCTTGTCCAAGGCCGCCTCTGTCTCTACCGCGTGCCTCTTTTTCAGGTCCAGTATCATTTTTTCTGTCTCCACCTTCATCTTGTTCACTGCTGCCTCCTTGTCCCGAGCTGCCTTCAGCATCTCCTCGTCCCGCTGCCGGCTCAGGTCCAGCAGCTGCTGGTTCCGCAGGGAGTTGGCCTGAATGAGATCTTCCCTCAGCTTGAGGATCTGGTTCTCCAGATTACAGATAAACTGCAAAAAAAAAAGAACAAAGTGAGAAATCCCCAACCCACAGAATCAAAACCCACTTGCTTTCCCCAGACAGGCTGTCAGCTGGGACAGCAGCACTCAAGGGATGCTCTATCCCTTTTCCTGGCCTCTCTTCCCTTCCTCTTCGTGCCTGTGGATGAACACAGCTCCCCCCGCCCAAAGCGTGGGCAACACTGACATTTTGGGTGCCCCCACAGGTGAAGAAATTTAGTTTGTGGCATATAATCACTATATTTACTATCCATGCCTTTTTTAATTATCCTTAAGAAGTGACCTGCCCTTTCTAATGAGGTATCAGTGCATCACAAATCAATTACCAATCTCTGCTGGCCTCCCACGGGGGAACACAAAGGGTGAGGACTCTAGGTGGTAAGAGATAGGGCTGTGTTACTCCTCATTGCACAGAACACACTCTGCCATCTGACAGTAATAGCAGATACACATTTATGGCTTCAGTTGCACACTTGCATATAACCCTTACTAGTCACTTTTCTAACTCCATTTCTTCCCCAGGTTCTTAACTGAAGTATAGGAACATCACATCTGGGGTGTAAAGCACTCTCCTCACAGCTGAGTGGAATGTCTAAAAGCACATCTATGTTTTCATTCATAAATATAATTCTGAAAATTAGCACTTTCACTAAAACCTCACACAGAATTTCCCCTTTTCTCCTCCTGCTTCACAAGTAACTTTGCAGTTCCCTGGAACTCCATCATAGAGATCCGAAATTGATGTTCTACCAAACAAACGCAGGTGACTCAGCTCAAGCTTATTAAAGGTTTCACAAAAAATCTGATGAAAACTAGTGTATATTTAAAGTTCCCATTGCCCTGGATTGCCAGTTACTATTTGTCTTCTTCAGAGGTTTTTAATGCACTGTCTGTCCTCAGCTAAACCATCCATTTGCAGTCTCTGAGAACCACATTACTTACAGAACTCTGAAAAAGAAACGTTCATTTCTGACCAAAGTTGGGACATGAATGACTATCAGATCTATTGCCTTGGCCATTAATCTCCCAAGACAGATTGTTATAAATACTGTGATCCGAGAGAGAAAAAAAAAGGCAAGGTTTGAAACTTTGCCTATTTTTGAAGCTATTTGAACTACATGGTGTAACAAAAGACGTCGTCTGCCTTCAAGCGTTCAGTTTGTCCTTCAGCTATCGCAGCTGGAACGTGTATTTAATAATATTAACCCTCTCAGAAACTCAGTTTGCTTCCATGCTTTCTTAATTACTCATTGGCACTACTCCCTACTATGTCAAAGGTAGAACTGTGTGTATGGTGCAGGAGCGAGCACGTCATTTGTATACAGAACTCTAACACAGGCCCCACATTTCAGCCCTATCAGCATCATCTCAAGCATATGTTTCATATAGTGTAATCTGCACTAGATCCTTTCCTTCCTTTCCTGAGCTTTTCCTCGACACATGTTTAATTTCTTATTAAATCCGTATACAGACTGAAAATGTAAAGTACATTTCAGTATATAATTATAATCCACAATGTGCTTTTATAGTTCTTTCGGAAAATTATTTCATCTCAAGATCACAAAAACATGACAGCCTGTCTGGTTTTCCCTTAACCAGAGAAGCACTGACTCGAGGAAGATAATAACTCCAATTTCTGCTGGATGATACGGTCTGAGTTCCAAACTGCCATGAGCAGCATTTGGGTTTTTTAGCAGCTGTCCCAAAGCAAGTCCTGCCTGGAATAATCACAGTTGTCTTTTAATCTGGGAGAGCTCCTTTTGAGAGCTCAATCCCCCACCATTACCAGGTTCCTTCTGGTTTTGTCCCCCCCTTCTTTCCTTTTTAAAACAAAAAACTTCCTTTACCTACACCCTCCCCAACACACATAAGTGACACTAAGATATCGCGTTGCTCAGAAGTTCCCTAAAAAGTTTGTTAAAATATTTAGGATGAGAAAACAGGCCTAACTTTTTAGAATACAGGGGGAAATCATTTTTCATAAATGATATCATAACCCAAAATAAAGGTTGGGTGAATTCCTGACTCAACTGTTACATCTTTTCTGCTTTACTTTGTTCTTTATTCAGTAATTCTTATAAAAAGTCAGTAGAAGATGAAATACCACAATAGAGTGTTCTCTACTGCCACAAGGAGAAAGGAACAGCTCCAAAACTGGAGCCAGCTGACAGTGGGCTGGATCTTATAGGTAAAGTAAGAATAATTAATATGCAAAGGAGCATTAATGTTGGACCTAATAGATGGCAAAAGCAGATTTGGTTCTATTAGGGAAGAAGAAAGACTCTGGAGACGGGGTGATGGCAGCGAAACTAATATGATTAAAGGAGTCCCTTTGGAGCAACTTCACTGCCAGTAAGATGATGTTAAGAGACATCTAATCTCCCCAAAGTGACTGGAAAAAGCTTATATTGGGGATCACAGACAGAGTTCTTGTCAATTACTTTCAAATAAGTCCAGTTCTCACAGCCAGATTAGTTTTTCCCATAAACAAAGTCAGTGGCAGAAGCAGATTACACACGAAAAACTTACTGCCTACGCCAACCCTGTGTGACACGGAGATCTTCAAGTGCTGGAGGAAATGAATCCCAAACTTTCCAGCACTAAGACTCTGCTATTCCACATGCCAGGTTTAATAAGCTATTATTAGACTTAAATGTAGGCAAATTAGGGGAAAAAAAACACCCCCAAGATGACTTAATTCTCAGTTGTGAAAAATCCATGAAATATAAAACTTACAAGCGACTGTCTTTTCTTAAGGATTCAGTGGGAAAATAAGAGCTGCAATTACAAAATCTCACTGACTCTTCTTTCTCAGTATCGGTTTCTTAAATTCTTCCCTGGCTGCCCAAATCTCCCTTTGGGAACCAAAAATGGTTTGCATGGTCCAAACAATAACTCGGGTACAAGAGCTGCTGTGAGAGACACACATCTTAAACACTCCCTCTGAGCAAATTATTCTGGTGCCAAACCGGATTAAACCTAAGAAATAAAGACTTCACGGTTTGTAATAGGTCCAAAATGTTCTTGCTGCTTGCTGTCTTTTATGGATCAAAATGTTGGAGTCTTTATTTCAGTTGTGTGGGTACAAGTACCTGAAATAAAAGAGACCAGCATCTCTTTTGGAAAGGATGCAGAAGTTCACAGTGACTCCCAGGATGGCCATGCCACAGGGACATGCCTCAAACAAGGAAGCATTTTTTTAGAATAACCATTAATCCTCACACAGGACAACAAGTAGAAAGACAACACTTGCTCCCACAGTATCCCAAATGGAACAAAAATCCAAATACATGAACTGTTGTGAAAGGGTAGGGATTTCACAAGAGTTTCTATGGCACACTTGTATGTCCCATAGCTGAAGAAACTGCTGGCCAAGGTGGTGATTTCTATTTCTGTTTCAAAGCAATAACTTAGAATTCTGACTAAGAATATCTGTGCTGAAATAGTGTCATAAAAAGGGCGGGTCAGAAGCCCACAGCAATGTAGGGAAAAAATAGACTTGAAAGAAAAAGAAGAAGGTTGGTCACTCACTTTGGCCCATTTAAAATTCCAATAAATGTACTGTGTGTTATTTGGAAGGAAAACACGTGCCCTTAATTTTAAAAAGTAAATTGCATAAGAAAATATAAAGTTGGCAAAAAGTTTAAATTAAAATCTCTTGCTGATGTCTGAAATTCTGAAACAGTTACGTGCAGCAGAGACGAGAAATGGACTGAATGACTACAGTTGAATTCAAAACTATAATAATACATATTGCCTTTATCTTTCAGGAGCTCCTACTTCACCCCCACGGAGCATTTACTTGGACCAGTTTCCAAGGAAGAGGCTGGAGCGTGGCCACATGTTCACCCTCACGGCGATGGAATACACGGACCTCTCAACTCATCACACACCAAACCACACTCACCCCATCACCACACTCAGCTCCCAGCACTGTCAGGGCTGTTTCAGAGCCACAAAAACAAGGCAGAGGAGAGCTGAGATCAAATCCACTCCTAAGCTATTCCCAAGGCTCAGCTCCAGAGTCATTTAGGTGTTGCTTCAGCAGATTTACGGTAAGTCAGGAACATCTCCCTGCAGATGAAGCTGCCACAACCCTCACTGCTCTTCCCCACAGGAGCACACTCAGGCTGCTCAGACTGCTAAACACCTCTGCATTTTTTTAAGTGGCTCACGACAACCCTTCAAAATGAGTTTCAGAAGTTTTCTGCTCTGGGTTAACTTGGCTTCAGCCAGGGATGACTGCACAGGGCTCAGCTTGCTGTGTTTAATGTTGCTGGCATGGAACATTTCAAAAACCCCGCAACAAAACAGCCCAGGACCTCTGGGAGTGAGCAGCACTCTGGCCTTGGCTCTGAGGTCACACAGTCACAAAGATCCTTTCTAGGATAATAACCTAAAATATTAGCCTGTAGCAGACCTATTTGTGCCAAGACCTTCCCGGCATTTCCTCATGTGGGAGAACACTGACGTGAGCAGGGCGTGCTGGGAACCCATCAGCTGGACCTTCTGAAAGGGACAGTTGTCCCTCTGTGTGATGTGACAGCCATGGACGAGGTGTCCCCAACCCTCCTTACTGGGCATGGCTGGGAAAGGAGATCAGCCCAGCCAAGGGGAAGCAAGTCTGCAGTAAAAACAAATCTCACTTTGATGATGAAGAATTAAAAGGAAAATAAGGAATGAAGCAGAAATACCCGGTGATTCGTGGTGACAATGATCCCTTTTTACCCCTGCTCAGTGAAGGTCCCAGAAGAGGTGGAGGAAGTGTCCCCTCCCAGTCACACAGCAGCTGGTGACATGTTTACTGTAAAGTACCTTAGAAGGGATTATCTCTTGAAGTGGAATCTGCACTCCTTCAGCTTTCTTATGAGTAGACAAAGCTTTATAAAATGCTGGGAAACAGATCATACAGGCTGCTCTACCATCACAAAAATAACCAGAGCATTTAACATAAAAGAATTCTGAAAAATAAACAAATATTTGCAGCTCTGAGCTTAGAAAAAAGTATAGCTGCAAGAACTTCAAATGTATGCAATGTTGATCTGTGTTTGAAACAAAATTGGTTTACATTAATGAGTTTTTCTGCTGCAGCTTCAGCAAGTCACAACAATCCTTCTCACAGGGGATCTCATTCTGGTTTGGGAGAACTATCCCTAGGATTTTTATCCTTAAGAGATAAAAGAATTAAACAGCCCAGGGCCAGGCACAGTGCTAATGGCTGGCTGGCTGGGTTGGCTATCCATCTATCTATCTATCTATCTATCTATCTATCTATCTATCTATCTATCTATCTATCTATCTATCAATCACTAAACTGATCCTTTAAAATAATTGTTAGAATTTTAAATCCAAGAGTCATTGAAATGTAATAACTCAAGTTTTCAAAGCCATATTGTAAATGAAGTTTTGTAACGAACTCGACTATGCCCATTTTAAACAACTATACTGAAAATATTTTCTACACCACAGTAACTTCAATTAAAATATGTTAAGAATTTATTATCTAATTTTCCTTGTGACTGGTAAAATCAGCAATTTGTCAATATTATGAATCCTTTAAAAGGTAACATTTGATTTGCAAAGAGAACTACTGCAAATGTCACACACGTTATCACGGGGGTAATGACGTGGCAGAGCGCAAATTAACAGGGATAAGTAATAAACAGCTATTTAGCTTTCACAGAACAATCTATTACACTGTCAAGTTTTAATGCCTTTTGGGTAAGAGCACATAGGCCCATAAACGTGGTGCTTAAGGGAGCAGAGAAATGAAACGGTGTGAAATGAAGGGAAAATGGACAACAGTTCAGTGACCAGCAGGTTGGTTTCAGCTCCCAAGATCATTCCAAAGAGCACAGGGCAGTGCAAGCTCTTCCAGAGGGAATCATGGAAGCCACCCCTACCCCCATCACTGCAGGCAGGCCTGGTCAGTGGTCTAGAACTTCCTGGAGACACTCAGATACCAGCAGAGCTAAAACTTCAATACTCAGAGAGGCACTTTATTACATTCCTATACAGGATGTTGTGCATATTGCAGTGTTCTCGTTCTTGAGGGGAAAAAATCTGTCCAGAAAGTCGGTGCTATTGCACAACTTCTTAACTAGGAACCAGCTTTATCTTACATATATCCCATATATATCCTATATATGACCACATTGCAGTGATGGGGTGAGGTCATTAATACATTCACACGTGAAACGGTCACAGTTTGTAACTCAGGAGGGATAAGATCAAGTTTAGGTCCTGCAGGAGAATTCACCCAAACCAAATCTGCTCTCACCAACCTGCCCAGCACACGAGCAGTGGCAGTTCTGGACTCAAACCGATGAATATCCAGTGTCAGGAAACCTCCAGCAAGAGCAGTGCAGGTGGCAGCCAAGGGGGAAATGTTTGCCGGTCAGCTGTGCCAGATCCCAATCCCCACATTGCAGGGCTCATGCAAAGCTCTATGGGCTCCATCTCCACACAACCTCAGCTTTACTCACCTTTGCCAGCGTACCCCTGACATCTCTCTTGAAAACATCCACAGGGGCTTGTAAAGGGAGGTGTCGAGCTGCCAACTTACATATTTATTCTACTAATTTTAACAGCATTAAGCTGCTTTCAGAGGTCAAACCTCCTTGGTCAGATTCTTCACTTGGACTGTTCCAGCCCTGTGCATGCTCTGCAAAATGCCTGTTTATGAATCTGACCCCAAATCCTGCACTTAACACCGTCCCCAGAATAACCCAGCACCCTTTAAGAGCAGATTTTACTTTTTAGTGATGTATTTGCTCCACCTTGTCTACTCTTGTTCTACAGCGTAAGGATTTTCCTGAAACACAGTGAAACTGCTGACTCATGAAGAACAATAGTTACCTTCGGCTTAGTTCCATTTCCAATAAAATTAATGAAAAAAAAGAGTGTACCCATGTGATTCCTATAAACAATCATGCTTAGGCAACATTTCCATAGGTAATCTAAACACCAAGCTGTTCACTAACCTTGCCATGGATTTCCCAAGGCTGAAAAGAAACAAGCAAGACCCAGGTACCAAAACGCCACTACACTGAAAATACTGGCCCTACTCTTGTTTCTAGCCCTGAGAAAGGGGCAGCACATTTTTGAGAGCTGCCGTGACGTGACATTAAGCAAAACACAATTTTTGATGATTTTCTTTCCAAAAGGAGTGCCCTGAAACAGATCTGGACTTCTACAGAAGCTGACTAAATCCCAGTTAATGTAAACGGCACTTAAGCTACAAACTGGGCTTAAAAAAAAAAAGGAGGGGCTGTGGGGAGAAAGAAAGAAAATCAGACATCCATTTGAACAGCTCCACAAAGAGCTGAAAATTAACAGAGCTTATTTTGATTTCTTCATTTACATAAGTACATTTGATTCCAATTTAGTTAACAGCAGCCAGAAAGCAGAACTTCATATATGTTGGTTATTGTCACTGCCTTCCCAATGAAATGAGTTTCAGTCAAACAGAAGAACCTTGAGCTTGCAAGTGTAATAAAAACAATGCAGTGCCCTGGTGAGGGAAAGGATTACTTACCACGCTGAAACGGAGATAAATGTAAATACCTTTTCCATTTACCAGTTCTAAGACCTGTAACAGACTTGGCCCCCTTGCCTGGAAGACACATCCAGAATAGTTTCTTATTACCTGATTTACTGTATTTGCTTTGAAATAGATTAGTGAGTCAGAAATTAAAACATCCAAGTTTCTTTCTCCTCTGCTTTTATCTGATGAAAGGAATGTTTACATTTGTACTCTTCTTTGTACAAACAAAAAGATTTGAATAAGGCTGCTAAGAGACCTACCAGGAAAGACTCATTTCCTTCTGTCTTTCTACTAAGGATTTTAATGGAGACACTCACGTGGGCACACAACAATCTACACAACTGCATCAGTGGAATTTAAATGTGATGGGGATATAAAAGAGTCAGCCATAAATATCTGCTTAATGCAGTGATACCCTAAAATAACTTGTGAGAGCAACATATAGATAAAATAGAGAGTGGCTAAAATAATCAGTGAAAATCTACATGTAATGCCAGGTTTTCTGCATCCTACAAACCACAAAAATCTATCCCTAAATGATGGCTGATGAAGATTATTCCAAATGTGTTCAGTCTCCCCTGTTTTTCTTCATGGAAAACTCTAAAACTTCAGCTTTTGTGCTTCAGGACGTGAAAGGAAAATATTCCTTCCAGTTCTTCTTTCCAAACTAACTCCTCCTTGGAAGAAGCATATCCTGGTTGACTTTCTTTAGTGTCAATCCTGGTATCTAAGAGATCAATGTGCCACCTCCATGGGTGTTAGACTGGACTCCAGGGCATCAGGGGATGGGGCCTAATGTCACACACACACACAGGGGATGCTGTTCCAAGTGTCCCTCTGTGCACCTTCATCCTCAAGTTGCCCTGTTCCCACCACCTCCACAGTGGCTCTTCTGAGCTGAGAGACTTTTTCTGGAAGCCTCCTGCTCCACAGCTGCCAGTTCAGAGAGACGAGATCAGTCACAGGGTGATCTGCCCAAAATAAATGAAAACTGTGGGCATAACATTTCTTTCCTTGAAATGGAGAGGGTTTTTGGCTCAGTATCTTCCTCTGGCACCTTTACATTGATCTCTGTCCTTTTCATCCCTCTCAGTTTGTCCTTGAATTCAGCTGATGCCACTTCGTTTTCTGAATCACAAATAGGCCACTGCATCCTGGGGCAGGAATTTCTCCAGATTTATTTATGCAACTGTTTTGAATCTACTGTACTTTGAATAAATATTTATATGGAGTTTAAATGTAAAATCTAAATACACATTAAACATTCAGATTCTATGAAATACCAGTAAAATAAAATAACCCATTAAATACATCCATTTATACAGGACCATGTTTATATTTACTACCCACTTCTCTCCAAAAAAACCCCACCCAAAACACAACCTCAAAATTGCATTAAGAGACAGGAACAATGTATTACTCCTAAACTGAATCCTCTGGCAGGGAACAGCAGCTGTGGGAAGGGCTTGAAGGAGAAACTGTTGAGTGGAAGCAGAGCACCAAATGGAGCTGTCTCCTCTCTGTACTACAGCGAAGTCTTTTAAGAGGACATAATTTGCAGGCTTTTGAAATCTGCTGCTTTACTCTCTGGGAAGCATCACTGTTTTGAAGGACACAGTCTTACTGTGTGAAAGTAAGAAATCGTGACTGTGTACCACATTTCTACTAACACAAAGACCAGGGAACTAGTAGAAACGTTATTTCTTGACTACCTTGAGGTGGTACTTTCTACAAAGGGCTTCCAGTATGTTTGTGAGACAAGAGATTTTGGGTCTCCCCATACCCAATTACCACATTAATGAGGGCTACGGCTATAAAGGAATAGCAGGGCTGCCTCTGCTAAACTTCCTTGAAACTCGGGCACAGGAAAACAAACATTGCCTTCCATATAAATGACTACATTAGGAGCCATTACTGATTAATGCTGAGTATTTTCTCGCAGCCTCTGATGCTAAAGATGCCAAAGGAACGTTTGTTTGCCCAGCTTTAGGAATGACCGCAATCTAACAAGTACCGCACACAGTACTCAGGTAGAGCAGGTAAGAATTAATTGGGACCTCCCCCCTGCCCAGAATTTCAGATGCTGAAACTGTGTTTGCCTCTATTGAACCAGCTCGGCCTAGACTGGCTTGTCCCGCAGTGACATGTATACTGAATACAAATCAGACAGCAGAGCTTTAAATCTGTGTTGCAGCTCTCATTTCCAATTCGAGAACTGCACTATAATCATAAGCTTCTGGTGGATGAAAGGAAATCAGCTCTCTGAATATTAGCTAATGCCACATTTGCAAGTCCTGAAGAGATCTGTGCTGTTTAAAAAAAAAAAATATATAAAAAAAAAAAAAATAGATCATTTCTCGTGAACCTATATATATGAATCGCTTTGTACTGCTCGACTGATAGAAGCGATGCCTGTGCTGGGATTAAACCCTTTTCATCATAAAACCTCATCTGGTTCGGAGTCCAAGTCCATCAAACCTTTTCCCTTTAAAGTCCCGCCTTTGATTCTACATCAATTTATTCAAACCGCAGCTGGGTGGCTGAAAACGAAAGGACAGCATCATTTAAACCAACCATGTTCCCAACTTGAAAGAAGGACTATAATTAAAAAAATGGGCATAAAAGAATGGAAATGGGATAATATTTTTTAATGGTAGTTCAAAGGCCGACAGATGTCAGAGCCTTTGAAGATGTCAGTACACTGAGCAAGGAGTTGCCATTAAATAGTTTGCCTGAGAGGTGAAGCAGCTTTTTAATGACTGAAAAAGCCCTTGCAGACACATCCTTGTGTTTTTAATTTGTCAGAGTTTCTGCAGTGTTTTCTGATTAATGACACATGATTATAACTGCATAGCACACATATTTTTATACTCTGTTAAATGAATACTTTATTCCACATTCCTTCAGCGCCAGATAAAAACAGGAAAGCTTTACTACAGAGTCCAAAACTATTCAGATTGCTCAAATATTTATGGTAATTTGAGGGGATTGGCCAGATCCAGAGCTACTATGTGTTGCTACCTTTTGTTCTTTAATGGAGCTATTACTACTGCCAGCACAATGTGCATGCATTAGGGGAGCACGTGACCCAGTAATGCATTGTGCCCTTCTTGTGCCCTAAACAATCCGAGCTTTCATAATTCACCCATGAACAAAGTCATCAAACCAAAACAACATTTAGAAAAACCCCGCTGTTGATCCTGAACAATACAAACAATGGCTGTGCCAACGCACTGTAAGTGGAAAACAACTTTTCCAAGGAAAAAAACCATATTGCTAGGAAGCATCATGTTCAGAAGAAACACAGCAGTGTTTATAAATGCAGATAAAGTCCCCATCCCGGGCTGAGAAGATGCTCCTGCAACATCCTTCAGCTCTCTGTTAACACATGCAAATTTTTTCTATTTTCACCATGAATGGAAACTGTAGTAGCTTGAAACCCAGGGACAATTTCTTTTGCTCCCAGGACAATTTCTTTTGCTCACAGGATGATTTCTTTCAGTCACATCCCTGCCAGAGCCTGTTGTGGCCACGTGCCTGCCCAGCTGAGCAGGTAGAGCCCAGAGACACCCCCGCCCTGGGGAGGGACGGGCAAGCCAGCACTGCTGCCCTGCCTGGATCACACCTTAGAGCAGTCACTCACATGGAAACACCCTCATTACAAGGGAATTTGATTAATGTACTGCTCCTTCTGCTCTTCCTCCCCGGATTCAGCTTGTAATTGGATCAGAAATAGAAATACGATGGACTCAGCTAAAAATGTGCTTTGTGAAATGAGTTTCTGCTTTCCCCTGAACATTTACATGATTTCCTGAGTGTGAATATTTGGCTCGTTGCAATCCGCATCCATCAGAAACCCCTCCATAAGAACCCTGCTGCCTACCACCCCCACCAGGAGCCTCCTCGAGGGGAGGAAGGGAACTGTTGGACACTTGAGTTGGACACTCAGTGGGACACAAAAGGATGTTCTGCTGTGTGTCCAAAACACGGTGCAGTTATCCAACTGCAAAGGCAAGCACTGGAAATTTTGAAAAGGAAAAGGCTGCAGTGAGAAGAAATGTAATTCTGAAATGTAATTCTCCCACATGTATTCACTGAATGAAAACAGAGTCCTGCTAGGAAAAAAAATACGACTGTGTTAGGATTCCACCATAAAGAACATGCAGGAGTGGACTATTTTCAGTACAAACAATTATAAGTCCCACTCCCAGCTAACCTGCAGCCTACCTTCTTGGGTTCTTCCAAAGTTACCTTCCAAGATAGTTTTATTTAAAAGGCAAAACAAAGCCTGGCCTACCACACATCACCAGACAACTTGACTTTATCACGAATCTCGCGGAGATTTCAAACCTCAGTCTGCATTCATGTTACATTACACCCTTCTGCCACTTTTCCTAGAAAACAAACGTGGGAGCAGCCAGGAAGCTGCTGGGCAGGATGGGGTGGAGCAGCCACCAGGAACACCCGTGGACCAGAGACGTGAGATGAAGAGTCCACTCCCTCTTCCAGCCCCATCTCAGCAGTCTGGCAGCTCCTGGGGGTCTCGGCAGGAGTGTTGGGACAGGGGCACATTCCAGATGGAATAAGGGAGTCAGCTCTACACATCCAAAAGGCCACTGATGTCCCCAGTGTACAGAGATGTGGTACTTTCTGATCACACTCAGTCATTATTTTGGCACTATAGTAAAAATAGCAACATAAAATTAAGCACTTTTAGTTTAGCTGAGATAAACCTTCAGAGAACAAAGAACAGGAACTTCCCTAAGCTGTGGGACTTTCTGCAGAATTTCAAATTACTTCTACAAACTAAAGGAACGTTACTGACTAAAGATGCCTCAGAATTCTGAATAAACATTACAAGGTTCTCCTGAAATGGGAAATATCAGACATCCTGAAAATAATGCTTTGCTACAAACCCCCATGTAAGCAGGCAAAGCTGAGCCATTCAGCCTCTATCCATTAGAGGGCAATAACACATACACACACACACACACTCATACACATGTACATACAAACACACACTCTCACTCATCCCCGACTGATTTTAGCAGGAAAAATGAGTATTTTCCCTCTAATGTTACCAACAGTGTATTAACAGCCTGCGTCCTGTGGCATTCCCTCCCCCTCCACCCCCAACAACATCCAGCAAAGAAAAGGGACAATAAGAAATTATTCTTTAAATTTGCTTTCCCACAAGGAAATCCATACAATGCAGAGCTTTAGAAGGCTTACAGAGAGTTGTTATTAACCACAGCTTCAGGAGGGTGGACAAGCAGCATTTCTACAAGCACAGAAATCATTATAGGGGTTCCCAGACTTTGAACAGACAAAAATGTTCTTCATGTGCTCATCTCCCACCTAAGCCAAGCACTTTCCCTGCAATCCCAGAAGAACCTCTGCTAACAGCAGCAACGCAGACATGGCAAGGGGCCAGCACACTTTACATGTCTCTTAATGCCATACACAAACCACAGAAAGGCATTTTTATGATGCCACGAGAGCCACGTGCTGTGTCTTCTGCCCTCCTGCTCCAACCTACTGATAAACCCACTGTTTAGCTCAGGTTCCCAACTTCCCCCTGGTTGTCCCCACTTCCAACATCCGACACGTGTGAGATGAGCTCACTGGGGCAGGGATTGTCTGTCCTTCCACACTGTCACTAACACAACATAGACCCCTGAGAGGATTCCAGCAATCCCAGTAAATGCCACCAGCCCCTAAACTACTGCTTGCCAACATCTCATCAGCTGCAGGATCGCTGGAGCTCACTGGAACACACGGGCAGCTGGATCAGTCACAAAATGACCAGTCATTCCTGTGAGCATCCACACTCCACTGATTTGTGTTTGGCGGGGAGTTTTTTTCCTCTGGTTTGATTGTGTGTGATTGTGAGTGGTGGGCTTTTTGTTTGTGTTTTGTTTGGGTTTTAAAAAAAACCTATTACTCTGCATTTCTCAATCCGTATTTCATTAGAAACTCAGGTAACAATTTCATCTAACAGCTTGTTGTTTTCATCCACTGCTGATTGAATATTAAATTTTATATTAAACTAGAGGTTTAATTTAAGGTCTGAATCCAACTTCATAAGGTGCAAGATGAAGATGTAGAGTAACACATTGGTCATGTTGCTATCCCAGACAGGACACTCGTGCCCTTGAACTCAGAAATCCCTGAGGATACCAACAACAGCAGGAGAACAAGCAGCTCTCTTCAAATCTTCCAGTGTACTCTGTGTTTGCAGCAGCTGCCTTTCCAAAACCACTTTCTTTGCTATTTCTCTTTTCTAAATTCATTTTACAGATGCCAATACAGCAGAAAGCACAGACTACAAAAGAATTCAAGCTGTCAGAGACAACTTTAGAAGGATTGTATCACCCGTGTGGAAGACTGAGTTCACTCTTTGTGGGATTTTCAGATCTGTTTCAAGTGAAAACACTGTGTCAGGGGGTTTAGTCTTTTTTTTTTTCTTTTTAAACTACATCAGTGCTGATTTTATGAACTCTGAAGAACAGCCATAAAACCTTAGAATGGAATATTCACGATCAGGCCAATATTTCACAAGGGGTCAAAAGTAAAGCTTTCTCATTTGCAGTATTTCAGGAGGACCTTCAGACATACGAATACAAATTACTCTGAGACATGTAATTGCAGTTTGAAATATATTGTTTTCTCTATTAAACAGAATCTACAGCATCCTTGACATCGATTTCTGTCACTTTGTCATGATAAACACTCACGTATTAAGTACCTTCCACATCATGCACCCAGGCATGATTCCAATTAGTGCTGAATAGAAGACAAAATGTCAGCTTAATAAGTTTCAATTTGCAAAGTCTTTGAACATTCAATGATATCACCACTTTGCCAATCATTTCTTGTACTTTGGCTCCTTTTTTTCCACATCACCTTCCCTGTCAAAAGAAAGTCTTTCAAATCCCCAGAAAGGCAAGACATGAGCAATGTCAGTCATTGGTCTGACTGAGCTAAAAGATCCAAAAATGACTCCCCAGTACATCAACAGAGAACTATGATATGCACAATATTCCCTCAAAGCTAATTTGCTGCCAACATGTAGAGTAATTGGGGGAAAAAAGTCGACTTTAAAGTCATACTGGGAAAAATATCTTTTTGCATGAAATCAACACTAAAGCCTTTAAGTCACTGTCACAGGCAGTGCCACTCGTTCAAAGGAACAAACAGGGTTTGTTCAGGTGAGATGACAATCATTTCTTCAAAGGTGAGTGGGCCAAGGAACAGCTTTTCTGACTTGATATTGAAAATAATCACTGTACTTTAAAATAACAGGGTTTGTTTCTTTAAAAGAGGGTCTCCAAGAGGAAAAAGACCATTGCAGGGAAGGCATGTACAGTTCTGTGAGGTTGAACATCTGAGGTGTGTACGTGTCCAGAGCCCACAGCCGAGGACACACGATGTTTCCTCTGTCTGGAATTTCCCCAAATGCAGAACCTGAAATCCCTGCTCTTACCTGGGGCTGAGGGAAAACAGAACCACAAAATGGCAGCAGAAAACACAAGGGATAAAGAACCAGGAAGGCAAGTGTGGAGCAGGGGGCTCTCCAGGGCTCTGAGCATCCAAGGCACGCTCCCGTTCCAAGAGAGAGGTGGGTAATGGGCTCTGCCGAGCTCAGTCCCTGGAGGAGGTAGTGCCAGCAGGGCTGACCAGAGCACACCACCAGTGGCCCACGGGCTCCACCACCCGGGGCCAACACAATTCCTGGCACTGCGCCGAGTTGTGCCAGTTTTTGGCTGGCACATCCCCCCGAGCCCAGCCAGGAGCCCTTTGCTGGCACCTCCTTGTTACTCAGCACTCAGAGCTGGCAGGACACAAAGCCCAGCCCGTGCTGGGCGAGGTGTGCTGTGCCAGGGGCCGGTGCTTCCCTAGAGAAGGAGCTGGAGCAGCTCAGAAGGGGAGGATCCGACACTGCTTCCTGCAGGGCACCGGGAGCATGGCACTGGGGTAGGAGACGGGCTGAAGGAGCGCACAGCATTTGGCTACTCCTCCAGCTGATGGGACAGCACATTCCAGACTTGTGAGGCAGAAAGGGAGACTTTGAGGAGCTGCTATAGACAGCGGGGCTGGGCCAGCATAGAAACAGCTGCAGAGAAGCTTCATGGTCAATACTCAGCCTGTGCCAGCAGCATCTTCTTCACACCCACATGGAACCCACCATGGGGGGTTGAGGGTTTCCCCCTCAAAGCTCCTGCCTATGAAATACAGGAAAAGTCTCCTGTTTTTCTTCCTGACTAAAGCAGGACACAGAGGAAGAGGCAGAGCAGTGCAGGGCACCAGGGCAGTGTGATCTGCCACGAGCATCTCAGCTGCAATTTGTTACTGGTTTTCCACTTGAAGGTTTCCTTCTAATACTTTAATGTGGGAGCGTGCAGAGCTGTATGGATGGTCTCATATTTCTCAGCTGACATATCTTCAGCCAAAGTATGTCAGCTACAGGAGAGGGCAAGGCTTTGCACTGGCTCTGGGATTTCTTCTTCCCCCATCAGAAACCACATAAAAGAAAAGCACAAATAAATCAGCTCTCCAAAATTGCTATTTATTACCTCATCACGAAATCGTCTACTGGACCCTGCAGTGGTATTGAGTAATATCATTACTTAAACCATAAGGAGGTTGTATTTATTACTCAAAATTGGGAAAATTAGCATCCATATGGATCTTATTGTTTTACGAGCAGCAATGCTGCCAAAACAAGTGGTGTTAACATTCCAAACTACAGATTGTCACCATTTCTCATCCAGTGTTTCATTCTTTCATTTGGTATTTAAAATACCTTTGAGTGGAGGAGCCGAACAGATCATAGAATCTCTCCTATCAGATAAATCATTTAACAGCCAGACTACTGTTCAAAACTTGATTTATGGTGGCAGTGAGTGAATGGAATTAACATCTGCTGACCTAAGGAAGAGAGACTAAATTGATTTTGGATAATCTTTCTTTAGAAAAGGGATGAGAGAAAAAGCACACTCTAAGAAATTTAACTACTTAATTTGCAATAGAGAGCACCTTAGTAGGTAATCACAGGCAGGACATTCTAACCTCCCTCCCCGGAAAAATGATGGAGCAATACTCTACAAAATTAATTTCCAACCACAGCAGGAATAAAAGAGTCACGGGGATCAGTCAATCTGGATATACCAAGGGTAAATCAGGCTTGAAAAAACTGATTGTCTTCTGCAGTGAAAAGGGAGAACTGTAAATGTCCTGTACCTTGGTTTTAGCAAGGTTTTCGATACAGACTTTATACCACCTGTACAAGCAGACTGAGGAGACACAGATCAGATGGGTGTCCTACAACAACTGAGTGGAGAACTCACTGGACCACAGAGCTTGAAGCGGAGGAATCAAAAGTCAGTCACCTACAAATGGCATTTCTCAAAGTTAAGTGGGGCTGATACACCTTAAACATCTGCCCCAAAGACCTGGACACAGGGCACAATGACCCTGTGCCATACTGTGGGTGGCAGCTCTGGGGGGAAGGTGGTCAGTGTGTTGGAGAGCAGGGCTGCCCTTCACAGGGACCCCAGACTCTGCAAGCTGGAGGAATGCACCACTAGGACCTGCAGGAAGTTCAGCAAACCAGGTTTATTCAGCCTGGGGAACAGAAGACTAAAGAGAAACCAATTTGCTGCCTTCAACTGAGCATAAGGAATTGTAGAGGAGACAGAGCCAGACTTGTCTTGAAGTAAGGACAAGAAGCTGCAGATCCAAGTTGGGGCAAGAGATATTCCAACTGGATATAAAGCAAAAGGAATTTCACACTGGATTAGTAAAGCACTGGAGTAAATGGCTCAACAAGGTTGTGAAACCTCCACCACGGCAGATTTTCAAAACTCAGCCGGACTTGGCCCTGAGCAACATGATGTAGCTTTGAAGTCAGACCTGCTTTGAGCAGGAGGTTGGGCACGATGACCTCCAGAGGTCTTTCCAGTCCAAATTATTCTGTGATGCTGGGAAAAACCTTCAGGATGAATGCTGGTCTCCCATTAGAGCGCGTCCCTTCAGCCATCCTGGGCAATGTTTGAAGCAGGCAGCACTGCTGTTTCCCAAATTGCTGCACTTGTTCCGTGGACTAGGAGAAGTCAACTTCCTTCTATTCAACTACTGGCAAGCAAATTTTAAGATAATACTAAAAAGCAATTTTTAAAAGAACCGAAAATCATTAATAACGTTGTGAGCAAGCAATCCCTTCTCTGCACAGCAGACATTTACTGAATAAGTTCAGTTGTAATATTTGGGAACCATTTAATTTCACAGAAACTACATTCAAAAGAGAAGATTTAGACAGACTTGGAAGTAATATCAATAAGCAAATTCAGAGCCTGGCTCTGCCACACACTGAAGAAAGCACATCCTCCTTCTGTGTCAAAATCAGGAGATGACATTGTATATGGATGATTCCTGCAGACCAACACAGTATTTTTGCCTCTCTGTTTAGAAATTATGTCACACCACCTCAAATGCTGCACTTAGTAACACCTGTCTTGCATCTACTAATACACTTGATCACTTATGACTTCAGTATTCCTTTATATAACTTTAATTTTAAAAATAATTCCACACCATGTGTAGCTTATTGTCTCTTAGTGCTAATCATTCACTGCAGCCATCGCACACAAACCCTGCATGCAAAGCCACACCTTGGGGATGTGTTAAAACCTGGCATAAAGATCCTTTATCCTGCTCATGAACAAGACTGATCTCATTTTTATTCAGAGAAATTATTCCATATTTATTAACATCTATGCAGGAAATAATCACTTTTTCCTAAGCAAGGAGTGTTGGTATAAAATAAAATTACTGCCATACGATCTACACCCTGCCCCCAGACAGGTGAAGTTATATACTCCACCTTTTCAGATGCCAATATTTAAAAATAAACAAAAAAAAAAAAATAAAAACACTGATTACAATGTAATAACAACTACCAGATATATTGAATTTCATATTACGGAAGCAGAAAGTCCATTTTGCTGAAAAGAACTCCATCTCGGATTCAGAGTTCTATTACGTGATGAGCTAGTTGCTATGGCAACTGCTGTCTCTTTTACATACACCGTAGACAGCACAAAATGTCTATTGTCTCCTAAGCTAACTTAACATTTTTAATCAGCAGGTGATAATTCATGCACTATTATATATGGCTTCCAGAAATGTCTTTAAATATTTCAAGTGCTGGACAGCCTGAAGTATCAAAGGAGAGAGTGAAGTCACACCTCCTGCACTGAACTCCTCACTAACATCAGTCCTAAGGAACAAAGTGAGAGTCAAGGAAAAACGTGGAGAGGATCAGAGGGGATCACCCACCATGGCACGAGGACCCTTGGAGGGTGGCACTGAGTGAGGAAGTGGCAGATGTTCACAGCTGGGTCAATGGGTTTGAAAAAGGGGTCTCAGCCCAGGGCAGCAGCTCCGCAGTGGGGAACGGAGCTGAGAACGTGACACGGGACAACAAACACGGGAAAGGGATTTCACCGGAGCAGGGGGGGAGAGCCAGACCCTCCCCTTGACGGGGGGAACCCTGAGCCTGCACTGCAAAGGCTCATTTCCCCCTCTAATCTCAGATTCTGTCTGTGCTGCAGCCCAAGTGCTTCCCACAGCACGTTTACTCAAGTAAAGCAGGAACAGGCTGTGCTGATCAGCAATACTTGAGTATTTCCACACAAAACTGTTACATTTGACCATTTCACTGAACTCCCAACTTCATCACAGTACCCCCAGTGAAAGCCCAGGGTGAATGTCTCTGCAGGATTCATCACCAGACCCCTGATGTCAGTAGATATTCCCCATGAATGGGATCCGTTGCCACCCTGAGTCAGCAGACTGAGTAACAACCCAGGAAAACCACACAAGCACTGCAACAAATATTTGGTACTTAAAAAACTTTCCATCAACAGTCATGTTCATTATCCTGGGCTGACTGCTGGTAAATTAAACATGTTGCAATATAGCCAAAAGCTTTTGTTTAGGGAAAGCTAAAAGGGACCGGCTGTCTGTCTACAGGAGTCTGACTGTCAGTCCAATAGCAACTCTCCAAGTAAAATATACCAAACAAATATTTAGATTGCAACTCCATGATTTAGATTGGCTGCAGAGAAAGCCTGCATAGCAAGAAATGCATTTCTTCTCATGCCAAAGACATCCTCTATTAAGAAAAGAAAAGGAAGCAAAAGAAAAAAATGAGTCATATAATTTATTTACTAGAAATTGTAAACAGAAGTGACTTCAGTAGCACTGTCAGCATCGGAATGTTTCCCAGGCTACGTCTATCTGTACCCTCCAGACAGCAGCAAGCAAATCCTTCCCACTGAGACTGGGAGAATACCCATGTGGGAACTGATGTTTGGAGATACTACAACAATTACCTGAAGCAGAAGAGTCAATCAGTGATTTATCTGTAGGTAACAGTAAGTTCTTTCAGATCAAAGGTGAAGAAAGTCTCCAGTTGTGAAACAAATGCTCCCCAAAGTCTTCATATTGGTATAGTACTGAAAAGTGCCTCCTACAGCAATATTTACACTCAGATAAACTGTGCATGTGTTGGGTATTCAGTTACCACTAAACGAGTACAAAACATCTCTTTTGGGGTTTTTCCTCTATTTTCTTTTGTCAGCAGCTGACAGAGCTGTGCAGCAGCCACACGTTTCAGCACAGCCATCCTTCCCACTGCCCACACACATGGGGGCAAGATAAATCCCTCCTGTGCCCCCACTTTACTGATGCATTAATTATCTACACAGAGCCACAAACATACACCAAGAACATGCCAGAATGGAAATGACTATCATTGCTGGAATGAAGATAGTGATCATTACTGGGTTTTTATTTTATTGCTAACTCAACAGGCTCACACAGCTTGGAATTAATGCAGACAGAACCAGGTGCAAAGCACCAGTGGCAGAGAGATTGAGGATTCCAAGTGCAGAGAAGGGATTTTTCAAAGAGAAGCCAGAAAAGAAGTGATGGGAAGTGCTATACATGGGACACCAGGAAAGCAGCTGCTGATTCCTGAGAAGGTAAAGTGAACTGGGATGGTAAAGGCCAAGCGGATTGTGGAAAGTGCAAAAAGCAAGAAAGGAAAGAAAACAGATCCTTCAGGCACGGGATAATTGCTTATTAACTCTTCTCACCACCTCCATTCTCGATGTGCATGTTCACCTGGCTTCAGAACTGCTCAAAGTTTTCCTTTCCCAGCCAATAATGGTTTATCAAGAGCCCTAAAACACCCCCAAAGAGCAGTGATCTCCTCTTCCAGCAGCCTCATTTCTGAGAGCATAAACGTTGTCTGTCAGAATTCAATGCCACGACATCAGTGACACACACGGGCAAAACGCGCCTGAGCATTCGAGCTGCTCTTGACCCAGTTTTGACTGGATGAACAGAGAGGACTTGCCAATTATCTCTCAACAGAACCTGGGAAGGGAATTCAGCTTCCTCACGGAAACTTTCTTTCCTCTCCTTTAGTGCCAAGCGCTGTATTTGAAGTTACAGGGGTACATTTGATTTCTTCTTCTTGCCCAAAGGTCAGCGGTTGGAGAAGCACGAAAATGATCCAACTCTGTAGAGCTGCTGGGACATGGAAATCTTTGAGCTGGCTGGGGCCACGTGTCAGAGGCCGGGGAGAGAATGACATTCCAAGGATGAAGGGGAAAGACAAAGGCACAACTGGCACCAGAGCCCCTCTGCTTCTGTTATTAAAATCTCCTAACCTCACTATCTTATTTCACAGAAGCAAACTGGATGGATTCTGCTGTGTAATGAGGAGTTTTGTCTCAGAAAACCAACAATTCAGTAGCAAGACTGTTTTTATAAAAACAAAGGAAGATCTCTGTTGTCCAAGGAGTTCCCTTGTATAAACCAGAGTTATTTAGAGAGGTGGGAAACACGTGACCAACCAAAGCTTGACTTAAGAATACTCCTAAAGAAAATGCAGAAAATACAAAAAATTCTAAATTAAACAGAAGTACTGATACAAAACTACCCTTTAAAAAAAATAATCCTGTATGATTAGCTGCTGTTTAAAGAACAACATCATTATGGCTGTTCCTAGAAGATGTATAGGATTGAAAAGCCTACAAGAACACAGCATGGTATAAAAGCCTTTGTGCCACTTTGACTTTTATTGACCTACAAGTCAATTTACCCCTCCTCAAGCATTACAACTCCAGGTGAAAAAATCAGAGCCAGCCTCCTCAAAATGGAGAAATCCAAGAGCTAAAGGGGAATGTAATTGTTACCCAAAAATTCATCAGAAACTCAAAAGGTGATTCACTTAAAACAAGTTCCTTTCTTGAAAATATATTAAACTTGTATTTCAAAGAAAAAGTAGAATTATTTTATATTTAATTAAAACGTGGCAATGCACTGAAATCTTATTTTTTTATACTCTAGTTGCAACTGAAGCATTAATAAATGTGTTCTTCTTTGAATTAAATCTAACCATTTTGTATCTGTCTTCGACAGTAGCTGAAGACCTATGTGAAAGTAGAGACCTTGGATATGCAATAAAAAAATTGAATTAATCTTTCCAGTAACAGTAGAATAAATTGCTCTGCAGGACTCAGCTGTAGCTGTCTTTAGGAACATAGTGAAAAATACATATTTTAAACATGTATAATAAGAAATACGTATTCGCCCCTCTTTCATATGGAAAAGGATTTAAGAAAGACAACGCTTAATAGCAGTGCTTTCACATCCTTCACCCAACCCTGAGCAGATAGGTCCTTCAAACCAAGCTACTCGTATGTGATTAACACTAATTATTATTTAAATTTTTTGAATAACCCAGCAAATCCACTTTTCATTCCGCGAAGCAAAATGGCCTCCTCTCCCATTTCATCTCACCTTCGCTGGGATGTGCAGCCCTCCTGAAAACTGCTCCTGTCAGAAGGTTCAAATTGAACAGGTTTTTAAAATGCAGCGCTGTCAAACAACCACTAAATCCCTGGGTTATCTTTGTTAAGACACTGCCTGATGTTGCCGAGAGGACATTGCCCGTTGGTCACATTAGATGTCCAAAACACGCACTTTAGGAAACACATGCAAAGATTAAAAAAAAAAAAAAATTATTAAAAATATGTGCCATAATTCCATAAGAAACACCAGTATTTTCTGTTGAGCTCACTGCAAAGAGAGATGGATTCTAACACAGAGACCAGGGGGAAAACAGAACAAAAATTTAATTTCCAAAACGGAAAAATCCACATCCTTGAAAGCCGAGTCTCACCAGAATTCAAACAAACAACAGCTCTTCTAGTCAAAGCAACTGCATTTTCCTCCCTGATTTACATGCCATTCTCATGGCAGCAGTGCTCAAATGACTGTACAGGGATATTCAAACCACAAAGAAAAGCCCTACAAAAAGGCCAAACTGTGCTTTTCAGAGTGTTCAGATCCTCCCAAGAGCTGCGATAATTCCCAGCTTTCCACAGAGCACCTGTAGTAGGCTCATCGATCCCGCTGCAAACAGAGAGCACAACCAAACTTTGGGCTCCAACCTTTGCCAGAAACGACCCCCAAGAGAACAAAACAGAAGTACTTACAGACACCTCCTATTCTCTGGATTTGCTTAAGAGAGTCCCCTTACCTTTGTATTTACAGAGCAATAAAATAACTGATCAGCGCTGGCGTGTAGCCAGGATAATTCTAAAACTAATTCTAAAATCATTCTAAAACTGGTTTTTTTTTCAGCCTGGGAGCAACAGCTCTGCCTTTGAACTCAAACACAAGGGCAGAACCGCAGGTGAGAGGAGGGTCCAGCTCTGAAAAGCCACTCGCAGGCAGCTCCAGAGCTGAGATGAATCTGTCTTGGGCCAAAATAAAAAAGGCAAAGATAAAGACCAATCCCTTGAACGAGGTAAGTCTTTGTTCGCTCTTACAACACAGGGCAGAGTAAAAGGCGAGGTTTAATTTTTTCCAGAAGCCACCTGAGTAACCTCTTCCCAAGTGTTCTCACAGAAGTGTATGCCGTTTTCCTTGGAAAACCACAATGGTGGGAACGGAGAAGCAAGTCCTGGCTCTGCAATGCATCTCTCTTCCTCCCCCAAGAAGCCGTTTGCTTGCTAATAGACTTCCTTAAGCCAGATTTCGATAGTCTGAGTCGCTCCAAAAAAAAAAAAAAAAAAAAAACCCAGTTGATTTAAAAAGTAAATATTCAACTTCAATTCAATGGCATTCTAGTTGCTAGAAAAAGCCACAGCCTACGAGTCTAGAGGAAAGTAGAGGGAAACTGCCTCGATGTGTGAGTCTAACATCTCCTAGGAAAGGTGGTGGTGCGCGGAAAACGTGTCGTTAGAGATGCCTTACCAAAATGTCCAGTTTTGGTATAAAATAATCCAGGCGTGATAAGCAATTCTAACGCTGATTAGTAAAGATTATTTTCTAAAATCTCTTTTACCTACAAAATCACCTCAATTTTTTTCAATATTGACATTGCAGGCCTTTTTAATAAAGGCTCTCAGGAAAATATACCACGCCAGCCTTACAAAATAGGCTGGAAAAAAGGCAATAAGATGGTTTTTGAAGTGAAAACTCATAAAGATCATTTTCCATGCTGACAGTGTGCATTTCATCCAGAAGTTTGAAGAGTCAAATGCTACCCCAGCTGGGGGTTATTCTGCCAAATGGCTTCCAACAGTGACCACAGAGATGGAGGATGGGAGGGGTGCGTGTGTGTAGGAAAATAAACGTGATGGTAAGCGACCCCAAACCCACATCATCTTATCAAACATCCGACACACGGAGCCAAACACACAATGCAAATCCAGAAGACAAAAACTGAAACAAAAAGACACGAACAAAAGGAAATAAAGCCATTTGTGAGTTACCTGCAGAGATTTAAAACGAAAAAACCCACACGAACGAGGCAGATACAATTCACATGGATTTGCCCAGGAAGGAGAAAAGGAGGGGTGAGTGTGAGGGCTTGGGGGGGGAAAGAACAGATACCTTTTTTTCTCAAAACAAATCCATCATGAAAGAAAATGAGACAAGATTATAAATAGGCCGAGTTATAGCGCACCATGGGATTTTTAATCTGGCTACCTGTGGTTTTTGCACTTAAAGCCCTATTCAGCACCGGGAAGGGAGGGGGGGAAGCGGAAAAAAAAAAAAAAAATAAAGGAAAAAAAGAAAAACGAAATCACGTTTATGAGCCAGTTTCGCAAATGCTCCCCCAGCGAGCACCTCCAACAAAGCTGGCAAACAGGAAACACTCATTATCAGCAATTTCTAATAAGCGCACGCCTTTCAATCGTTATTGATCGTTACCTGGCCGTCTTGCCTCCTGCTTTCTTGAGTTTTGCTCTCGTGCTCTGCCATGGCAGTGCGAAGCTGTTGCTCCAGTTTCTCGATCTCCCGTTGATGGTCTCGGACCAGGCAGTCCTGCACTGCGTTGTGCTGCTGGAATAGGTGCGTCTTCTCCTGTTCATGCTCCAGCTTCAGCTCCACTATCTGATTGGACAGGGAGGAGTACAGTTCATCAATAGAACATCCTTGTCGTCATGACAACTCGTCTACAGCTTAATTTCCCCCTTAATTTCATCAAGTTGGCAATTTTATTTTTACGTCACTATTACCTCACCTTTTAAAAAGGCACTGTTAGCGTGACAGAATTCCTCCAGACAATCCCAACAATGGAGACAACCGAGCAAATCCAGCGCATCCTTAACCCATTTGTTGGTACAAATGTCGGAGCGGACAAAAAAAATAATATAAGGAAAAAAAGCACAGGCATTGTCGCATTGTGTGTCGGGTGCCCCCGTATCCCGCTGCTGCTCATCAGCAGGGCTGAGGAGCCTAAATGGTTAATAGGCAGCCTGCTCGCCCCTTCGCTTAAGTATATACACACACAACCCCCCAGCCCAGCAATTAAAGCTTTGCAAGATTTCTTTATGATTTCCAAAGCGAACGCTCTTCCTGTGATATTCCTTAACGCTGGCGCATGGAGTTGTCTCTTTTTTTTTTTTTTCTTAAAATCAAGGAAAAAAAAAAAAGGCACGAAAATTATAAAAAAACCAACAAAGCTCTATTATCCTGTTGTCAGCTACGCTATCCCAACATAAACAGATGTATGTGTTCCAGAAGGGCACCTGCTGTGCCGCAAGCTTGCACCATGATTTCATAAGAAACCCTCTATTCTCAGGATCCGTTCCCAGTCCGCACCACACTGGATGCTGTGACCTTGGCCACTCTTTGCCTCTCCCCGCTTGCCTGAATGGCAGCCCGAGACCAAGGGCCTGGTTGCCGCAGCTTTGATACTAATCCTCCCGCCTGCGCACAATGGCACCCTACCTGGCCTGCACACTGGAGCGGCCAGCCCGCCTTTGAAGCAGGTGATGAATAGGGACGGCAGGAAGCCGCTTCCCCACTGAACTCCGGGCCACACAGCTGCTAAGAACAGTCACTTGGATTTTTCTTCAGTTTTGGTGGATTTCGGAGAAGGAAGGAGGAGGGGGAAGTAAAGGGGAGAAAAAAAAAAAATCTCTTATGGTGAATATGGTATTTTCAGCATGAGAAAGGGAAAAAAGGAGTGAACGGGAGGAGCCGCTGTGTGTGCGCCGAGAGCGCCCGGCACCTTATCTTAAAGCTGTAGCATTCAATTCTGGAATGATGTGAGCTCTTCTCCTGGATGTCGTGGTGAAAATTCGAAGCTAAGTTAAAATAAATTTTAAGAAGTGCATTATTTCCAACTACAGATCGACATAAGTTTGAAAGGAATGTATGTGAGCTGTGCTGCAGCCTGGAGCACTCTTTGGAAAGGCGGCGAGGAGAACAGATGCAATATTCCACGGTTTAACATACCTACATTAGTTAATAACGCTGAAGAGCTCATTAAGAGATGCCTGGAGCCCTGACAGGGGACCCCCCAGGAGGATGCACGTGGTCCTGGGTCTGGGATCCTCACACCAAGTTCTTTATGCCAGGGTTTCGCCCAAGGTTTCTCTACAAAAGCGGTTTCTTTCAGATGCTGGCTGTGTCCTTGGTGTGCCTGAGAGAAAGGTTTGGTGCTCCCTGGAATAACTGTAAAGCCTTTGCCTGATTTATGGGAAAATTATCTGGTGGTTTTTCATAGAACAGACCTGATTAAAAAGAAATGGTGTCAACAGGAGTGGCCTTTTCCTTCAAACATCTTTCCTTCGTTACTGGGTTTTCAGCTGGTTGAGCCGTGCAGGTCTGGGGAAGGGCAGTTTGCTGGGGGGAACTTCCATTAGTGAGGTTTCCACTTTTTCAACAGAAGACAGGGCAGCAGGCAGGGAAGGGGACCCAGAGCGGCAGTGGGCAGATCCTGCTTCTCCAACTGTATCTACCACACTGACCAAAGTAAAGAGCTTTATTCAGCAATCTCAACATTCGTAGGATTTATCCTATAGACACAAGATTTTTGAATTTAGGAGGTGGAATGAGCAAAAGCGATAGGTCCTTCTGTATGCAGGAGGGACGTCCCCCCAGGTTCTACATGGGAAGAGAAAAGGGTAGCACTGTGAGGGGAGGTGTTTTACAAAAGGCAGATTTGTTGAAACAAAAAAAATCCACCTCCCCACCTCAAAGCAAACTATTCCCATGGTGGTTTTGTTTCCATTTTTTAAAAAGCTGAGCCACCTGACTGCAGTGGGGAGCTCTCCCTGAAGCTCCTGCTCTCCTCAGAACCGCTGCCAAGCACTACGGCCTCTCTTCCACTCCTCCCTCTCTCAGTCTTGTATCATTACTGGGTTGTTTTTTAAAAGGGAAAAATTAGTGTACACCAACAAAAGGAAAAAGAAAATCCATGCTGCTTTTCAGCAACAACAAGACTTCTTCATCACAGGAAGCTGCATGAAAACTGTATTAATTCTTCATAAACCAGACAGATCCTGCCTTCTCTTTGAGGCAGAGAGAGCCTTTATGAACAACATAACAAAACCACCTCCTTTAAAAACTGCACCGTGCCGAGATCTTTCTGCATGTGCCCCTCGATGCTGAGCACTTATCAGCTCCCATTAGAACGTCTGCTCAAAGCCAGGCTCGGAGTGTCCGGCACACGCAGTTGTGGGTCCCACACACTTGAGCCAGCCACGGAACACGAGACTCACAAAGGGAATTAGGGGCGGTGCTGAAAAGGAACATCCATTAAATAATCGTGTGTGCCCTATTACCATAATCACAGCGCATTCATTGTGCCTTAGATGTTTCCTCATCTTGTCCTCTCAAACATGAAAATCTCTTATTCCCTTCTCTGTGCATCTGTTCCGTCCCCACCAATGGCCTGAAAACAAAACGAAGCAGGACTGTCTGTCTGACCTGACCCAGCCTTTCTGACCATGGAGCACTGTTGTTATCAAGTAACACAAGAGTTTGAAAACTGTGATCTCATCTTATGTGAATTCTTCACGTTTTAATTCTTTCCATGCCAGTGTGACAGAACCATGTTCAAGGCAACAGCCAACAGCTCGTTTACTAAGTTGCCACCAGAATGACACTATTTACTTTAAATTTAGCTTTTAATTACACTATAGAATTTAGCTTTTAACTATTTCCTTACTCTGGCACAGAAAAGAATTTTAAAGAGAAAACAAAATTCTTAACAAAAAGCTAAAAAAGATTAATACAAGATTAATCCAAGTCTCTTGTTATTCCCTCAGATGCACACACAAATCTGGCAGTGTGGTTCATGCCCAGGGCACTGACAACCCCAGCTGATGAATGAACTCAGATGGGGAGGTGCTTTCGGACAACCTGCTAAAACAAGAGACAATCTAAAGACCCAAAGTGAGATCCTGCTGCTCTCAGCACGTTTGAAGAACAAAGACCAACAATAAACAGCACAGGAGATATTTTCAGAAGCCAAATACTTTTAATACAATCAACGTCAGCAAATACCTTTTGAAAGGCCCTAATATAGACAAGACCTTCTACTATCCAGATTTTGCTTTTACATCACACACTAAGTTGAGGCTTTTCAATTTTAGAACAATTTCAACTTGTTCTCAAGAACAAGCACGCCTTTGAAATTCTTTTTAGAGTCCCCAAAGGAGGGAGAGGAAATTAGTTCGCTCACTACCCCTTTGAAAAATGTAACTGCTACAATAAATATTTGACACCAGAGTATGAAAATTCATGTAAATTTATGTCCGCAATTCCAGAAATATTTTAAGTAACACCTATATAAAATACAGTTTTGCATGGCAGGGTGATTTAATGAGCACTGTTCTGGCAAGACTGAAGGGCTGGAGAAGCCACCAATCCATTACACGTGTCCTGGCACAGACCCGAGCTACGCCCCCTGTGCAGGACGGCTCCAGCACAGCTATTTGCAGCATTTCTACCTCAGAACAGTTGAGTGTTTGTGACTCAGGTGTCTCCATCAAAGCCAGCCCCAGCCTCTGCCCAGGCAGCTCCAGCCCTGACCTGGCCCCAAAGAACAACTCCAGCAAAATCAGGTATTTTCTGTCTCCTAAGCCTATAAATAAACGTGCATGTTCCGTGAGGATATGGGGATTACCATCTCTGCAAACACTGCTCCTCAAGTAATCTGATCCAGCAGGAGGGAGTATTAATCATGCTGGGCTCTGGCTTAGCAGAACTTTGGGCAGAAAAGAGGAATCTTCACTGCAAGACAAGGGAGAAAACTGTCACCAGAACTCCGTTGCAGCAGGTAAATTAAATGGATTTTAAATGTACACCTCTTTTTTGAGATTTTTCTGTAATTTGGAAGAAAAACTACTCCCAAAATATAAGGGCTCTAACAGCCCTCTTGGAAGCCCACAACATACTGGAAATAAATGTTGCATCCCTGGGATTAAATCCCATTTGAAGATCAGGCCACGCTGTCCCCTCCCCAGCCCACCCACACCACTGTGGCTGCAAACAGAAATACTCCTTACACAACAACAGCCCTTGAGTCTCTGCAAATGCCTGTTTGTAGCAGGCTCTGCTGCAGAATTTACAGTACATAGGCTTTGTTTAGGCATTCAGAGTTTATCCAAGGACCTTCTTTGAACACTGAGAACAGACTTCACAGCCGCTCGCTGTTACTGCAGGCACCGGTTTGTGTTCCTGGATCGTCTCCCCTCTCCCTCCTCCTCTCAAAGGTGGTTCTGTTGACTATACAGGGAGTTCAGGCTTTTAACTCTGAATCACAAAGCTAGATGCCTGAAGGAGACAGTGCAAATACCCATCTGTCTGGTTAACAATTCTGTAAACAGCAATGGTACCACGAGAAGATTTCCACCCACTCTTCACTTGGAGGTTAAATTCATCTCCTTTCCCCATTTGTGAGTTTTAGCTATAAAATGAAAAGTTGATGTTGATTGAAGAAACTATTCCTCAGATATCCTGCACAAAAGGCATTCATCTGTGTGCTAGGATGGTTCAAAGGAAACGTTTATGCATCCTAGATTAATTTATTAAATGAAATTTATGCAGCTTGTTGCTGATGACATGAAAAATTTAGAGCTTCTACTAATGTGTTCATTTGGCCTCCTTGCAAGAACAGACTGTATTTCAATTATCTTAGACTACAGACAAAGAGGAGAGGAACAAAGCTTTTCACAAAGACTGTCCTCATCACTAAACCAGCATACTAAAAATGGATCGTGGATCTCTGAATACAACTGAGCAGGTTAAAGTACAGTTAAGAAACACTTGGAATGTTGGTGTGTCTGAGGAACAGCAGATTTCAAGCACACCTTGGTAAGGATTTTCTTCGCTTGAGTGGGTGAAAGACTGGTCAAGGAAAAAAAACAGAAAGGGAAGAACGGGGCCAGAAGGAAAGGCAGGATGGCAGGGCAGTGGCAGGAGCTCTTACACTGAGACAAGGTGTGGGGACAGAGTGAGCTCAACACTCAGCTCAGGCTGGTTCTCCCCTGTGGTGTGCCCAGCTAGCACTGCTGAAGGTGGGCTGGGGGCAGCTGGGGATGGCACTGCTGGGGTTTGCAGCACTTCTGAAGGCAACAGCATGAGCAGGAAGAGGAGCTGAGCTAAAAGTAATTCACCAAATAAACGCAACAGGACTGCAAACTCCACAGCTCCAGTGGAGGAGAAGCATTTCATCCTGCCCACCTTACACCTGACTCCTGCTCCACAGGACTAAAGGTCATTTCTTCAATAGCTCTCCACTCCATTGCACTGACTTTACTCAGCCACTCACAAATTCCTTCCATGGGCAGAACTGACCTTCCCTGAGGAGTTGCCCCTCCAAGTCTCATCCCCAAGTCACAGCAGTTTCTTGGTGTCAATCTTAAACCCTACTTTTCACTCTATTCTGCATTTCCCCCTCTCTCTCATGAGGTCACAGCCTTTACACCACTCCTTCATACACAAATTCTTCTGGCTCAGCTTCCCAGAGAGAACATGGAAATTCTCTGAGACTCTTCAGAACTTTTTGCTGCTCAGCTCTTGAACATCTGAATTAAACCATGTTTATTACCTAAATACACTTGGGTAGGTCTTCAAGGGGAAAACATAAAACATACCCAGGTCAAAAATACCCTGCACTTCCAGATAAAAACACACCCAGGTCAAAAATACCCCACACCTCCAGCATTTCAGGGGATCATCGCTGCAGTTTCAAGCAAAACATCATCACAGCCTTCATCATCCAAACACTGGTGAAATCTCTTGGCACAAAGTTAAACAGCTCAAAATTAGCAGGAAAGATGCCCAGCCACTAAATGTTCAGCTAAATAACACTTCAGAATTATTTTAAGCAACTGAGGATGAGATTCTGCTGGGAACCTTAATATTAAATGGCACTGCTGGCACTGAACAAGGTGCTTGCCTTTAAATATATACACTTAAGTATAAAAACAATGGTTGTAATTACAAAATTAATGTTTTACTTGAGAGAGCCTTAGTCTTTTCTTTAAATTAACCTCAGAGAAAGTTATAAAAGATATACAGAAAGGTCTAAAGCATATTCTTCCTCTCTTCTTAATACCTCCCTCTGCTGCAGCACGCTGCTGAAGTGAGAACAACCTTCCAGCAGCACCTCAGACACTTGTCCTTGCTGCTGGCAGGTGAGATTACAGACATGCTTTGCCACTTCTAACCAGCTGATTTTGCACTTCTTTACCTCTCTTTCTTTAATCTAACAGGCATATTTAAGCTCAGCCACACCTTTGTTTTGCTCCCAAGTTAAAGGCATAGACTATTTACTCATCTTTAGCATGATCTCCAAGTGATTTTAGGTGCCCAGTAAAATAATTCTGAAGGTGTCCTCTTTCTTTCCTATTTGGCTAAACAGGACAAGATGACAACTCTCATTACTTCTTACAAGTTCTACAGAAGTCAGGATCCAACAACAAGTGTTGCAAGAAAGGATTTCCTGAGATACAGGGAGATTCTTCAGCTACCACATAAGAGTCTCCCGCTTTCCTATGGAACATGAACAATTATTTTTAAATGGAATAAACACAGTTCAAGATGAACCAAACCAAAAGCCTTATTTATATATTTAGGTTGGCATCTGATCTCAGAAAGCATGGCCATAGCTCATCAGGTAATACCACGCTGCTATCACAGTAACTCCGCAACTGTTTCACAGTGCGTTTCTCCCTGTTAGGAAAACAAAATTTCCTAGACTTTGGCGCTTTTACTAATCTTGCATCTCATTTATTTCACATTTACTCTGTTATAGAACTTCAGCAACTATTTATAGCAAAATATGGGTGTAACAGTCATCACAGTGATTATTATTGCTTTGGTTTTTTTTCTTTTTAAAAGGACAGGCTTACCACTGAGCTCACAGTAAGTTCCCTGACAGTGTTCCTTTCATGACAATTTATGGAGAGTTGCTGGAAAGGAAGGTGAGCACGTGTTTGACTCTGCTGAGAACGCCCCTGCACGAAGCCTTGTCCCACCACGGGCACTTTGCTGTGCTATCACCACTCCTCACCAGGGATGTGCCCTCAGAAGGTGCTCCAATGATGTGTATTTGGAAAAAAAAAAAAAAAGCAAATTCCTTCACTTTTCTGCCAAATTTGACTAATTACTGCAAAGCTTGGGCCCGTGCTCTTTCAAACAGGAAAATGAACTCGGCAGAAGCACCTCCCAGGTATTCGGAGCTCAGCTGAGGATGTCATTAGAAAGTAGGGGGGAAAAAATGAAAAAAAGAATAAAGGGAGGGGGTGCAAAAAAACCAAACAACGTTTTTTTCCTGTGCTGACAGTGCCACGAAGCCTCACTGGATCCTGCAACCATTTCAAAGGCAGGAAAGGCTGAGGCCTTCGCTGTGGTGTCCACTGGCTTTGAAGTGCCGAAAGCAGCTGCTCCCAGCAGATAGGAACTGTGGGGCTGCTGGAGTTATTTTTTTCTTCAAAATACACTTTCAAATCTAACAGCTGCAAGTAGAACAAAGTTGAGCTAAAGTATATTTAAAGAAAAAAAAAAAAAGCCACCAGTTTCTCTTTAAGAGTGTTCTCAGTGGATACTTCAAAAGCAAGTGGCACTGAATCAGATGAAGCTGGAACCAGGAGTGACATGTGAGAGCTGAAACCAAATCCTGCAAGATCCAGAAGTTCTCCTTGGCTTTGTTCATGGATTTCAATGCATTTGAAAAGTTAACAAAACATTAACTGCCATGGCTTTGTATGGTTTTGTCCTAATTCTTTTTCAAGCAAAATAAATATCAATATATGTTGGAGTATTTGTTGTTATAAAGCTCAGATAAATATCCATATATAACATATCAGTGAGCCTAATCTGCAGGCAGAGCAATCTTTCAGCCCCACAACAAGCACGTTCACACCAGTAATCTCTTGGAAATCAGTATGTGAAGCACAGGCAGCCATTCACATACAGCACAGGGGTGAAACCATAGCTCCCAAGCCCCTGCACTTCCAAAGTGATCCTCAAATTGGGGAACTGGATAACAGATCAGTTAATTTGGTTCTCCATTACCAACTTGATTACATTTATGGGCAGGTGGGTCGCCCAGTGTGCCTTCAGCACTCCCCCTGCCGCCCACTGTGCCAGCTGACGCAAAGTAGAGCTGAAGGTCAATTTTCCCTCCCTTTCAGTGTAAGTTCCATTTGACAATTAGATTCAGACACTTGGGGCGGAACATCTCAAAGCAATGACTACATTTCTCAGGTAGCTAAAACATCCAGGGTTTTGGTTGGAGGTAATTTCCAACTGGAAGTCTGATGAAGCCCTGTCAAAATGTATCCCCAACTATAATTTACTGCTCTATTTAAACAGTTTCGTTCTATTCCTCCCCAAGTAACAATCAAAAAAATCTGCAGTAAAGCAAGGCAAGGGAAAGTCTGCTTTAAAAATGGTTTAGAAGCTCTGAAGCATAAATAGAGAGTAATACAGAGAAAAAGGAGCTGGAACTGCTGAGAGGGAATTTTAAGAGTGGAAGAATTGAGCTCATCCTGCTCTGTGGTGGGGCTGAAGGGCCTTTGTACTGCAGAAAGGACCAGACAAAAAGAATGTCATTTCCAGTGATAACCCACTGAAATCTGCAGGAAGGGTCACATATTTTTCATGCTCACAAGTTTTCAAAGAACATTCCAGATGAAGTACAAAGAGAAACAAATTTTTAAAAAGGGCATAAACAGGATTCCACTGAAAATTCTTCTGAGGCTCTCATTGTTCAGCTGTTTAGGGCTGAAACCCTTTCCTTGGGTTTCAGTGATGTTTCATAAAGCTTAGCTGTTCTTTCTTACAGTAAGAGCAGCTATCCAAAATAAAATAAAATAAAATGCTTTCACTGATGTTTACCACAATATCAACATTGTTACAGAATAGCAATGAAAAAAGTCTCCAAAACCATTTTAACTCTCACATTAATTTCTTGGGTTTTGGGTGTTTTGAGCCAGTCTCCAGAAGGTGTGAATATAATACACATGAGGATCTAAGAGAACACATAAAGCCAAACCATGACAATACAAGACACTATCATTAAGCTTTAGTGTGCAAAGTCAGCTTAGTATTTGGCAGAAAATTTTATCCATGGCTTGGTACATCTTACCATGGATAATAAGGAACAAATTACCATTTGGAGGTAGGAACAGGAATGTCCTGACTCCTGATACACTGCAGGTTAGTGCTTACTTAAAATCAATCACCTTCCTAAGCCTGGGAACTAAACCTGTGCATAAATGCTCACTTTGGACTTTAAAGATGCACCCCAAATGATGAGAACTGCGAAGAAAAAAGTGAGCCAACCATACCACTAAAATGATGTGAAAATAAGGGTCCATAAAAATTCCACCTTAAGGCAGACACTCACCTGACCCCAACACTTCCCATCACCCTCGATGTCTCTGACAAACTTCCTCATGTCCTTGACAAACTTCCTCACCTTCACCCCCAGCATGAAACAAACCCCCAGCACCTCTGCAACCCCAGCTATTCCTGAGTCATTAAACACAGGAATCACAAACAACATCCCCCAGTTCAGCTGAACACCTGTGAGATTCACCTCAGCACTGCAGAGCCCAATGTCTCACCTTCACCAGGTGGAAACCCAGGTGGTGACGTTACAATTCTGAGCCAACAAACCCCCTTCTAACAAAACACGCTATTGTTCCTCCTGAGCACAGGAGAAGGTCTCTCCCAACACCCACCAAAGTGATCTTGTTCCTTAATTCCTTGAAAAAGCCTTTTCCAGATGGACCAGAGCAAGTCTCCTACCAAAGTCGACTGCAGTGGTTCATGCTCTTACAGCACAGAGGATAAACAGGAAATGTAAACTTATATCCACACAAAAACATTGATAAGGGAGAACTTTAAGCTCATGGATTAACCACATAATTTCTATGAAGAACTCAAAAAACCCTCTCAACCCTTTAACAAGTGTTACCAGCAGAGGCCCCTTCAGTTTCATGACCAAGTACCCCCTCACACCAGCTCTGATGGCTGTTCAGCTGTGCAGATCCCAAAACTCTACCATGCAATAACTTGTCTACCTCTGCTTCTGTTTTTCCCCTTTACACTCCACAGCACTACTGCACTCAACTTTCTTGTCCCCACCCAAATGTTTCCTGAACATTCCCCAACCCTGAAATGACATTACAATGAAGAAAGTCATGATCAGTGGGCCAAAACAAGCATTTGGATGAACACTCCCCACGTTAAACAGGACAAAAAGAATAAAGCGCTGTTTCTTGACATGAAGAAAAACAGATGATGCATTAAATAACTTAATCTGGTGATTATGAAAATAGGTGTTGCCACCTGTAAGCCTGGGAAACAATTTGAAAGAGTCGGAGGTACAAAGGGTTGCAAAGAGGAAACCAAAATATTTTCCATGTAGGCTCTTCCTCCTCCATTCCCCACCAAAAAAACTGCGTATCTATAAATTGTGACTTATAGGAAGGACAGAAACACACAGTGAGGACAGGACTAAGCCTGCCCAGAACTGACCTACAGCTGCAGGCAGGGCTGTCCCTTCTCCCCTCCACCTGAAGGAGCAAAGCAACTGACCTGTTGTTCGTATCTGTCCTTGATCTCTTCCAACTGCCTGGAGAATTCTTGGGATTGCTTTTCCCGGAGCAATTTTGATCTGCTTAGATCAGCTTCAACCTCTGCCATCTACATGGGAAAAGAAAGGGAATATTTAATTTAAAAAAAAAAAAAAAAAAAAAAGGCATAGCTTGAAACGTTCTGACATTTCTACGGTTGTTTGTAAACCATCAAAGAGGTGAATATCACTTGCTGGGAACAGTAACACCACCACTGGTAGTGAAAATGAATATTCAGTCACTCCAGGATTATTAGTTCCCCAGGGACAGAGTGATCACCTCTTTGTGCCACTCCCTGATTACAGAAATATTGGCTCACTTTTTCACTCAACAGTTGTGAATATCCCATCAAAATTAAATGAATACTTTTTCTAGACCTATTTAAGCCTCAAATATATTTCACTCAAAAATACACTGCCTGTGGAAATTCAAGGGAAATCATGTGTGAGTCAGTGCATAAACTGCACATTTAAAGTGAGTTTACATTAAATCAGAAAATAACTTAAAAGAGAATTATTTGGCTGCAAGTGAAGTTCTCTGAAGATAGTCATCGCCTCTGAATAATGAGTCCCACAGATTCCAGCACACAGCATCAAGGAAGCAATTTCACAACTCAATTAACAAAGGCTTTTGTATCAAAAGCACAACTCTTAGCTGTACATCAGACATGTTTCCAGGGGAATATATATATATAAAAATATATATATTGCTATGCTGCAGTGCATACTCATCAATTGCTTTTCCATCTAGATCCCAACATAAGCAGTGAATAAACCATCTCCCTAAAAAAGGGAAGAGGGTTTGGGGTCTGGAGGACCAGAGCAGCCACAAGCCCATCTGCTGCACAAAAAGAAGAAAGACATGAATTCCTGAAGCACAAGCCAAAATCCTGCTTGGCCTAAGGGAGCGCTCTCAGTCTTCAACAGATGTCTGTGCCAACTGGCCTGGACATCACTCTCGAGCCAGGAAAGAGGAGAAAAGGCAGGAAAGAGAGGAAAAAGCACTTTTTTGGGAAGTACTTCAACAAGAGAGGAAGGTACAGGACTAGGAGCAGTTGGCCAAAAAGAAAGTAGTAAAACAGAAGAGCAAGGAAGCAGCTCTTGGACCTCACTGTACTATCTACCATTCAGGAAAGGGACTTTTATGAATGTTTTATGAATAATTTCTTCCTGCTCCAAACTTACTCAAATTGCACATCCATGGCCATATTTTAGTCAGGTTAATAAAACCAGAAAAATAACAGATCTTGTTACTATATTAAAGGATTCATTTTGTTTTTAACAGAATGAAAATACACTAAAATATGAAATACTAAAACATATGCAAAGATCCTTAAAATGTCCTGGCTTTACTCGTTAGGTCACATTCCTATATTTCCTACAAGTGCAATGAAGGCTCCTGATCATTATTGGCCAAACCCAGAAACCCCCAGATCTAAAGTACAACACAGTCTATGGACTTTCCTCTTTTGTTAGTTACTGCTGGAAAAAAGGCAGATCCTGCAGTTACACCCCATCACTCACCCATCACTGGCCATCAGGTGACTCTCAACAATCACAAGCTCCACAAAAGAGGAAGCAGATGGCCAAAAAATATCACAGAGCCAAACTAACGAATCAAATATTGATTACAAGAACTGAAAATGCCAGAGCCTCATCTCCATAATTAACCCTACCACACCCCAAAAATGGCTTTAGAAGCCCAGTTATTTCTAATGCAGTTAAAAGCAGGGTTGCCATAGCTACTGCAGTTGTTGGTTTGTAAGTGCTACATCCCACCTAACCACATAACACAGAATATTCCAGCATGTTCCAATGCACCAGGTGATTTTTCTGAAGAGTATGTGGATGCAGAATGATGGGGAAGGCCAAAGCTACGAAGAGAGCTACAGCTTTGATGTATTTCCTTGGACCTTGGCTCCTGCAGAACAGCGTTACTCAACTGGGCAATACCATTTATTAGTCCTTGATTTTAGCAGGCACGTAGGGACAGAATAAACCCATGGCTGACTCCCGGAGCACAGCAAAATTTGGTTTCAAAGGTTCCCAGACCATGGCAATACTCTAAAAGAAATTTACTGTCATTTTAAAATTATAGCTAAGTTTTCCAAATTCTTTTGCATTTTCTTTTGTTTTGGTTTGGTTTTGTTTGCTGAAGGTTAAGTGAATGAAACTATTATTAGTCTTTCTAGAATTAAACTATATCCCTTTTGGAGCAGAAATAGGATATTACTTTAAGTCATCATGCAGAAGTTGCAGGAGAGTTGCACAGTACAGAAAATATTGGATTAAAATTGTAAGACTAACTGTATAGCCCTCGTGGGTCCCAGTTTGCTGAACACATCTTGCTTTTATAAGTTTGCTCTTGCTTTTTTTTCATTTCCAAATTCTATTATTTGCTGTCTGCATTTGTTTTAACAATACCAGCAATGAAGATTTTCATACAAACAACTTCAGGAGAGCAACAAAAAGAGAATTTCCTCAATTTCAAGCCGGCACCCTGAGCAATCCATGCCGGGGCCAGCCTGCAGCACCCTCCTCTCAGCAGCGAGGCTGGGTTACAAGAGATGAGGCTGCAGCACTGGGCAGGCAGAATCACAAGCTGGCGTTCTGTTTGGAGATCCCAACCACACGGGGGAGTTCAGGAAATATCCCTTTTTTCCCCTGCCTTTTGCTCACCTGTTGCTCGCTCCTTTTTTCACCCCTTTTGGGCTGCACTTGTGAAGTCCCAGGGAGGGTGATTTAACTGCTGTGCGCTCCATCAGAAATTTATGGTACATAAATTACACAAAGCCAATGATTTCTAGGGATAGAAAGCTGGATTTTTCCACCCTCTGCACATGACTGCAGCAGCCACAACGGCCCTGCTCCTGCTCGGGCTCAAGCTGATTACAGGAGCTCGTTAATGGGAGATGGAGTCGCTCGGAAAAGAGTGGGAAGAGACACACATTTAAGTGGAAAACGACAAACGTTGTTCCACGGGGCGTATAAACTAACACTTTATAGTCTCACTCCTGAAAAATCCCTAATCAGGATCATAACTGCAGATATCTCTGTAACAATGACAATTCTGGCTTTGTTAGAGAGATGAAACAGCCGCCACCATCCCTTTCTGACTTGCCCGCAAAGACACTACATTGTGAAAGATTTTGATGTAGCACTCTCAAGTGGAGCATGTTTCTGGCATTATAAGATCAGAATCCGCTATCCCACTGCGCCAGAGTTTCAGAAAGGCTGGCATTGTGACCTCCTCACCCGCTGTTTCATTTCAGCAGAGTCTTTCTCTGAGTTCAGCTCCACCTGCCGCTTAAACTCCTCCAGGGCAGCGCCTGCCTGCTGGGCCTGCAGCCTCTGTACCTCCGTCACCCGCCTCAGCTGCTCCTCCTTCTCCCTAGAAAGTCACAGAAAATTTTCAGAGTTCAAGTATCAAATAAAAGAACAAGTGTGCCGGTGTAAAAGAGAGGCCTTTAACCCGATCAGTTGAAAACGGTATTCAGGATTTCAATTTCCTGTCCCAGCTCCTGCCCGACTTGCCTCGGCAGGGCTTTGAAGAAGGCACTGCAGGGCCGGGGTTAGCGGCGCTGTCTCGGGTGGAGCTTCACGTGCCCCAGCACAGTGTTTGGAGCTCACACCAACACCTCACCCTCGGAGTCTCGGTTGGCTCCAATGCGTCACTACCTGCTGAAGAACCCCCCTTTTTTTAAGCTTGAAACGTGATTTCATTAACAAAATTTAATAATAGCAATAATATATAATTACTTTAATTAAATTGTATTTAACCCCCTCAATATCTAAAACTCCTTTTAACAAGATCACCTTCTCACATTAAAAAAAATACCAAAATATTCTCCCAGTGCCATCTTTGCTCAGACAAGGTGCAGGATTATTCTCTGCTTGTCACATCTCCAAATGCAAAGCAGGGTAATGGTGACATATAGTACCCTTCTTAATCTGTTAGAAAACCCATAATGCTGTAATACCTATTCAGTCTTTACAGATGTTAAATCTCTAGGCAAAGATATTCAACAGGAATAGCCTATACTGTTTGACATATTAAACCCCACACATCTATAGAAATCGGGCTGGGTTTCTTCAGACACGATGGCTTATCAATAGCAATGCACCTATAAATACTTTTTATATTTATAGACACATGAAAAAACCAGAGACAATCACCATATTGACACAGCACAGACAAAAATTCCGGTAACTTGTTAATATTCATGAAATTATGATGGGATTCCTCAAATAAAAAGCAACCAGGCAGTGCTTGTAACTTTGTGTGACGCGTTTCTACTCCCCCAGGTCAGCAGAGGGGCCTGACTTTGTGCCAAGACAGCGGGACACACGGTGGTGGCATCACTGGACAGAGCTGGCTCCAGCCATGGCTTGGAACAGGAGACACATTCAAACAGCCCTGTGCTGACATTTCCATTTTACAGCAGAGGAAGCACCTCCTGATAAATTTCCCATTTTGACAGAAATTATTTCCATATAAAACAAAGAATCTGACACGTAAGAGACGGAAAAGCCCAGCTTAATTCATGGAGCCTGTCACCTTGCCAGCACTGGAGTAGCTGTTCCAGCACTGAGGGAGCCTTTCAGAAAGGTCAGGAAGCTGCCAAGCCCAAAGTTACAGTATTCACATCCTCTGCTGTGGTTTTCAGACCAGGCTTTGACAATGGGATAAAGAACGTAATCCTACATCTTCACAATGGGGCTGTTTGCAGTGGAGGAGAGCAGGGTAATTCCATTAGCACAGAGATCAAAGAAATGCCACAAGCCCTGAGTCAGTACACTATTGTTTGTTTTTATGGTTTTTTCATGATGCATATTTCAAAGAAAAATAAATTATTTTTGGTACCTTCCAGCTGATGGAACAGCTGAGATACTGGGAGACTTCTCTTTTGCTTACAGGAAAAGGAAAATACCTTTCTTACCCAGCAGAAAACAGAAAAAACAAAACAACATCCTGCATCACATTTTTGGTGCTAATTGCTTAGAGGGGTTGGGTTTGTGTTCATGGACCATCTGTACAAATTTCTTCAGATTTGCTAGAAAGCATCCACCACACTGCAGAGACAGGCTTTATTTCTACAGCCTCAGCAACTCCATTTCCTAAACTCCTTTGCAGGGGAAGCATATCTGTCTATTAATCTAAGGTACCCTATTTTCCATTTATGAGACAATAAAAATCACACAGCAAAAACCAACACTACCAAAATCAACACTTTTTTCCCCTCCCCTTTCTAAATTCAAGTGGCAAAAAGACCTCTCCTCTGAGACCTACGTAGGGCTGAGCATCCTGACAGGAGGATGTGGCCCAGCTCACCAAGAGCTCTGTCCACGTGTGTCACCTGGGAGAGGGGAAAAGCTCCACTCCCCCTCCCAAAGATCCACAACTCAGCTGTGTGCATTGGACAACAAATCTCCCTTTCTGCAAAACACATCTAATAATAATTCCACTCTACACTGGAAACAAACCCAAAAATCGAAGCTTATTCAAACACTTCTGCACTGACAAAGTGTCACAAAACAGTTTTGGTCCAGTCAGGTGGAAATACAAGAAATCCAAACAAGATGTCAATCCTCATGCTCTCAGTGGGGCTCCAAATTCATGCACCTTCTTCCTTAGAAAGATATTGGTATTTTGAAATATTATGATGCAAACTTCTAGGAATCTGATTTTATGCACCTTCCTTTCTTTTAAGGACTTAATCCCATGAATAAATGCAACATCTCATTATAACCAGGAATAAAACTTCATTTTTAAGGATGTGGGAGCTGGTGCTCTCTACTTTTTGTGCCGCTCAGATTTGTACAGAAGCTTAGAAAACCTGTACAACAATGGCCCTGGGTTCACAGATATAAGAAAAGCTTCACTTTTTTTCCCCAAGACACTGAGCAATGTGCCTTGCATGAAACACTAAAATATTCACTTTGAAGATTATTTTTTTTTTCAGTTGGACTAGTTGTGGGGCCCAATACAACACAATTACATCACTTAAATCCCCTAAAGCTGAGCCTCCTTGAATGTAAAAACAGGGTGAATTTACTCTTTGGCCCCAATTTAAAAAGCAGCAAATTCCTTTTGTTTCAGTCCATAAAGGATATAGAAACGGAATTAGGAATCTTACACGGCACAAACCATCTCAGGCAAAGTTGACTGTGAAGTCCAGAATTTCAATTTCAGAAAGCAGCACTCTGAAACGTACTGATAAATGGGAAATATAAACATCTTACATACTCCCTCTTCATGCTTAATCGTAAATGTTTGCCTTGCTTGTGAAATGCCTTCCAAGAGGTAACAACCAAACACAGCGAGACATTACAGCATTGCCAGTCACGTTGAGGAAACACGGGGCAATCCAGGGATTTATGGGAGAGGTTAATTCAACTTGGGATGTCGCAGCAAACGTTGGAGGAACCAACACGTTACTTTTAGGGCTCCCACCGCTCCCATACACAGCACACCAGGGCAGGAGATGTACCTGTCTGGGTCTCAGCCCCTTCAATAAATTAAATGACATCCCTTTAGACATGGAGTGTAAGCACACACAGGTACAGAACATGCATATCCGTGGACAGTGAGTTCCACATCCCATGAACAAACCCACACCCAAGCTCCCTGTGCGTAGCTTGGAGAGCTTTTCAGTGACATGAAAAATAATAACACGCTGTGAAACTTCTGGTGTTTTCTTATAAAATTATACCAGTCTTGAATTCACAATCATCCAAATCCTTTGCCAGGTTTCCAAAACCTGCTGGCAGCACAGACCACCATATCCCGTACTTTCTGACGGAAAAAGGTAGAGCAAGGATATGTTTTGCCACCGAATAATTGGGAATCTCAGATTCTGACGGGCTTCACAAGAGGGACAGGCTTCCTCTCTTCCTAAGTCTCTCACAGGTTATTATGACTCTGGGTTTATGTCTATAGATAAACATGAATCTCAGAGTATCTCACAAGGATCAAGTCCAACTCCCTGCTCCTTATATAGTCTATTTAGATTAAAAAAATCCCCTAAATAAACACATTTCCACAGGAGAGCACAACTTCTTACAGAACACATAGCAAACTGCGTAGCTAAAAACAAAACGTGCATCAAAACATTCCCAAACTTTTCAAGCAGAAGCAAAACACAGAAATTTCACCTTAGTACTTGCTGTGTATAAGCTACAGAGTCGAGTACCCATCCCATATACAGACATATAAGACATATATATGACTTTGTACAGGGGAACAGGAGCTGAGCCATGATCCTGAACCCATGGAAGGTGCCCCAGCACCAGCAGGACTCTGCAAAATGACAGCACTTAATTTATACCCAAATGCAAGATCCACGACACCACTTTTTAGTGCCACAGCCACAACGAACCATCCACTCAGCAGCCCCTCTGATTTAACTTCTGAAACACCAACTATTTCCACTCCCTAAATCATGTATTAAGGCCTAAAGTGGCACATATTTGTAAAAGAAGGGGTTACTGGGTTAGTTTATCGTGACAGAAAAACGCTCCAGCAGTAATGGCAAACCCGTGAAACACACAGAACCCCATTTTATTTGTCCTGCTCTGCTGTGTTTGGCAAACAGTGATGGTGCAGTGCCAGCTTTGGGCCTCAATGCACCCCCCCAGCTGTGGCTGCACAGGCAGGTATCCCCCCAGACTCGGAGGAACAGCGAGGGCTCTGCCACCGCAGCAGCGCCCCAACATCTGCAGTGTGTGCAGAACACTTCCCTGGGCTGGGGGCAGGGAGACAGACAGTGTGAAGTCATTCGAGCGGAATGATAACTAAACCAAAGCCAGATCAAAGCAGTGAAGAAGAAAGACTGAAATGTGAAGCTGAAATATTTATTGCCTTCAAAACATCATCCCTATCCTGTCCCTGGGCACTTCAATATTTCCAAGTTGTTAGAAAGCATTCTAACTTGTTTCAGCATTTCAAAGAAATAAAGCCAAAAATATAAAGCCAAGAACAATGTTATCGTTCGTTCCCCAATTTTAAGACGAGCTTGTCTTCATGAGAAAAAGCATGAATCCACTTTTAAATTGTTTACAGTTTGCATAATTTGAGATGTTAACATCAAAAATCTGGTCTGCATTCTGTAAGTAAGCTATAACTATGAATATTTACAATATAATTATTATTTTAAACTGTATATGTATGTTTTAAATAAATCATGGGATAACATTAACAACTAAACCACTACTTAAAGCCCTTAATGAATTCAGAGTAAATAATACTCCACGTGTGTAGTATGACACAGAAATAAAGAAGAATAACACACTGCATTCAGAATTAATGGCTCACAAATTAACCAGACATTGGTTAAACACACTAATAATTATTATAACTATTTCTCATTATAATAATGACAGGGCAGTGTTGTGCTAGGTGCTGTGCAAACAGAATAAAAACAGCAACTGTGAAATGATGAATGAGATGTGGGTTCAGAGGCTGGGCAAGTGTTGTAAATGTGGCTGGAAAGGAAAACGTTCTAATTCTGCCCAACACTGCAGAAACTGTCTCCAAGATTGGGATATACCATGGATATGAAACCACACGGAGGCTCAGCTATCAAGGGAGGAGGATTAGAACAGAGATTAATAGTCCTGGCTTTTCCACGCTGAGACAGCAGCTAAACCTCAACAGGAGGAACAGGGAGGGGGAATTAGAGAGACAGGTGGAGATAATGGCTTAGGAAAAACCAGACAGGGCTGGAATTAAAAGGTGGACCAGAAAGTCAGCAACACAGACAGGAAAGAGATTCAGGAGATACCCCGAGAAGAGGCGCAAAGACGGAAAGATAGGGATCAGAGAGCTGGGGGGAGAATAAAATAAACCAGGTGAAGGGCAAAGTATGTGAGAAATCAGCAGCAGAGAAGAGCCAGGCAAGAAGAATCCCTTGACACCAACAAAGCCCAGCCCAGGATGGGTGAGCAGTGCCAGAGCCAGGAGTGGTTGGCAAACCAAAGACAACGGGAATGAACTCCCAGGACTCAGCCTGCTAAGGCGGTACAAGGATACAGAATTCATCCTGCCACTCTACTTATTTAAGGTAACTATTTTTATGGCTAAAATAAATGTACTGTTATAGTTCAGGATTCAGAATAATAAATATCCATGGTGTACTGGGAATTACAGAAATTTAATTCTGAGGGATGACTGAGTATCCCACTCAGCTCTTGGTTTCTCAGGCTGGTATGGTGGACATGGATTTTCACAATTTTCAATAAAAGTACTCTTTGAATTATTAACTTCAAGTCCTCAGGGAAGGTTGATTGCATTGTCGATGAAGCTGAAGGAAAGTTGCACAGAGTACATAAAAAGTAAAAGCAAAATTAAGATTATCAAGTGCAATTGAAGTGGATCCATCACAATCATCAAGCAACAACAAGGAACAAAGGTTTTCCTTGTAGGCAGCTTTTTAGTGGCCAAAAAAAGGTGAGAGCCTGAACCATTTCATGTTTTTTAACAATCAATGATTTAGTTCAATCATCTGTAAGACTTTCTTTAGCCAACTGAAGCCTTTTCTCTCTCCATCGGTGTTTTGGGCACTGTGGTCTTGAAATATAATGCACCAAAAATCTGAAAAATATGATGACCTGAAAAAAACTGATGGCAAAGGGAAGTTTTTTGGAACAATAAGGGAGTAATCCTGACATTCGCGTTAATTATTTGTATATACATTTAGCAAATGCAATAGTGGTAACTCTGATTATTAGACTAGCAATTACAGCAAGTAATTAAGTGCTGTAGCATGATACACCAACGCCCTTCACCTCACGAGGCAATACCTCTCGTTTCATACAGCTCTACATCCCACTGAACCACTGTCGGAGTTGTCATCACTAGAAAGATATCACAGGACATCTCTATAACCATCTGGAGGGCCATGACAGTCCCAGAGACACGGATTAAAAACCAATTCTTACATTTCTTTCCGTACAACTGCAGCTTTCCTTTCGATACATATTTCATCATGGCCAGTAGGTCTCCAGAGGAATGGGGCAAAGAAACTGAGAGGCTGTAAATAGTTAATAGAACGCTTAGTTTTGCTTTCAAGCGAGGCTCTTAAATAAAGCTCCCCCATTTCTGCGCCCTCTGGTCGCGGCTCACATCGTGGCCCCCCGAGCGAGGGTTACGGAATGTTTACAATACGCTGGAAACTTTGACTGCCTTGGCTCTAAAAGGTTTCAGATGCTCAGATCACCAAGTGGGGAACAGCTGGCTGCTTTTCCACTGGTTCTTACAGGGGGAAAACAACCCCCACCCCACCAGAAATCACCCACAGATCTGTTTTAAAGAGTGAAATTATATCAGAACTCCGTCAGCCACATCACGTTGTTGTTGCGTTTAAGTTGGCTTTTTTCATCCCAGTGCAACTGTTTGTAACAAGACAACACTCAACATTTTAATCAAAGATAATGATGAACACAACCAACATGAGTATAAACTCTTAACAATGCTCTTTATTGCAACACTTGGAATTAAAGACAATGCCTGCTCATACTTCTTCAATTATTTCTGGCTTTAAATAGTAATAACTTTTCCATTCCTTCGAGAATTCTCTCCACACACAAATGCTTCATTTTCAAGGAAAGACGGAATTAACTACAGGAAAACAGCTACACTTAGGCAATTATCCTAAAAATATGAACAACAAGCAATTCTTCAGAATCCGGATTCAACTTGGAGGAGCAAGAAAGGAAAAAAGAAAGCAAAAATTAGCCTGTGGTTCAAGCTGTCACTGCCTGTACTTATTTAGCACTGCAGTGGTGATTCTCAGGCTGTTGTGCTGTTCTGTGTGCAATGGCATTTATACACCACTACAAGAAGCCCATACAGGAGTATTTGAAGAAGCACGTTCTCAAAGGGTTTGCTCCAATCAAATTCTCAAGGTCCACCGTAAATCACACCTTCTTTTCCACAACACTATTTCTGTATATTTTGAAAAGCCCAAATACAACTTCTTTTTAAAATGTTGGGATCTAACAATTGTGCAACTGTAAGTTATAAACAAAATGGAATTATTTTCCCTATTTGTTCTACCATCTCTCTTCACATGTTTATTTTCCCTTGCCTTCATCTGTTTCCCTCTTTATTAGCTCAGCAGCAGAATGCTCAACATTTACTTCTCACAAATGTATGTAGCCTCACTTCCTTTACATTGTCCCTTTTGTGATATTGCAGAGAAAAGAAAAATTACATAAACCCCGTGGGATTTTTAGCAATCATAAAGACTAGAAGACCCTTCCACACAACTTCTGGTGCTAAGGTTTGCTGCATTTTTATGTCCTCTGAAAAAAGCAAAAAGAGCCTTTCAGATCAAACAAACACAAGCCTTCTCTTAACCTCTGCTTTTAGCAAGTGTGATATCAAAGCCACTCTCCCAAGGCTTTACAGGGATCAATACCAAGCTTAAAACGACAGGAAAAGCCTGAGAAGAGCTCCAGCAACATGGATCTTGTGACAATGTCAGGCAAGGAATGATCCAGAATAACCAAGTGACTGGCAAACCACAGCAGGAGATGACAAGTAGCAGCCCTTCACATACAGAAATTACTGAAGTTTCAACTCATACCAATAAAGAAGCATTTCCTTCCCAAAAGAATATTTTTTCCTACTTGGTTTAGTAAAATACATTTTTATCAGATAGTTTCTATGAGGCAAAACCTTGTAAATCGCTTTCATTTCTGTATTTTACTGAACATCTACAGGCACCACCTTCGCACCATGTCATGGCTGGAAACCTTTTGGTCTAAAACAAACCCCAAAACACTGAAAACTGTATGAGTGTGTTTTAGAAACTATTGTGAAAATCTGCTTCTACACAGGAGCAGTTTTGCTGGTTTGTGGAAGGTTTAGCCCCTCTTTCTTCCCCAGCAGAATTTTAAACAAGTTCAGACAAGGGGTAGAGAAGCCATGAAAAAAAAAAAAGAGGTGTTGGTAGTTCCTTATGTAAACAGTTTTATTAAGTGATTTGGAATAAAGCAGCTGCTCAGCATTTGCTCTGTGTCATCCCCACTTGCAAAGTGCTCAGATTTGGCTCCATAGACAGGATTTAAAAAAAGGCTAAGAATGAGAGGGAGAAGGTTGTGAATCCTTGGACTGGAGATGTTGTGCACTCATTCCTACAATGTCAGCACCTGCACAGGGGGAGTTTCATTTCTCCTAATGTGGCTTTTGAAAAATTGTTTCCTTCAATCACACCCTGGAATTGAAGAACAAGAACTCAGGAAAGCTGCATTTCAGGAGTGTAAGGAAATATTCACTTGTGTATGAGACAAGCAAAGCAAAAAGCATTCAATCAGATCCCATAATTCTCTCCAGTGGATGAGATCCATCACAACCATCATCCTGAGAAACCAGCACCAAAGTGCTTCTGCACTTCCATGCAGGTCCCAGATGACCACAGCCTCAAACTCCTCAGTATCTTCACAATTTAGACTCAGATTCAAGATTGACCAACTTTATACGTCCATGTAGTTGTAAGCTTATTATTCCACATCCCTGGGAGTGTCCAAGGGCAGGTTGGACAGGGCTTGGAGCAACCTGGGCTAGTGGAAGGTGTCCCTGCCCATGGCAGGGGGTGGAACAAGATGACCTTTAAGGTCCCTTCCAACCCAAACCGTTATGGAATTCTGTGACGATTCCAGAATGGAAGTGGCAAAACCAAAGCCCTTTCCAACTGAGTTGGTGTTGTGGTTGTATCTTCAACAAAAGGGGAAATATTTCCCTGCAGACTAATAAATTAAAAATATGAAACAATCTGATATTAAAATATTAGCAGAGGCAAAACAAATGTATTTAGTAAATAAGCATCCAAATTCCACAGAGCGAGACACGAGATGACGTGGGGGCTGCCCTGGATAACAACACTGTATATAAAGAGTCAGCAAGGCCTTTTCTTTCTTTTCCATAAAATTTCTGTAGCCAGAAATGGATACAGATTTCTTTTTTTTTTTTTTTATTTTCCTGTTTCATTCAACTCAGTTTGTGCTGTGACAAATTATATACCTCTTTATTTCCTACTCCCCTGCTTAATAGAAGAGATAAGAACAGCAGAGATTTAGCCTATTTGCAACCCCCTCTCGTGACACATTTTATGCAAGCAAACAACAGGGATTAGAGACACAACCTTTCCCCCCAAGTAATTACAGAGAAGCTTTTTAAGAAAACTTTGTTCTTGTAGAAATGGCATTTAAAGGACATTCTAGAAAAACCCTTGGAGCACTTCTTAGAGTGACTTTTGCTATTAGGCAATGCCTGTGACATGCACTGCGAACGTAAATATGAATTTTATATCTACAAGTCACCACCAAGAGCCATGAGTGTTAGAGCAATTCCTCTGCAAAAGGTTTGGGTTTGACAGATACTTCTACCATAAATTTCAGAAGAAGAAAAAAAAAAAAAGAAGCCTTCCATAAACTATGTAAATTCTATTTTCTATTGAAACCATGGCGCTTGAAGTGAAAGATACTTCTAGAAATGTGGATTTTACTATTCCCCACAACGTCTCAAATCACTTTCATTCTGCATCGGTGCCGATACGTTTGAAACTGCAACAGCTCTGTTTGCTGTCACACCACTGGAAAAATAATGATGATAATAATCAACCCCCCCCCTAAAAGGCCTGCCACTTCCCCTTCCATGTGCCTGCAGCTCAGCAGCTACTCCAGATATAATCCTGTGGCCATTTCAGAATCAAAGTGCATTCACATCAAAGCAGTTTATGAGAAATCACTGATGCACCTACTGGGTTGGGAGTTGCAATTCCACAAGGCACCGTTTCTATTGAAGATGCTGAACTTGATTTTCACCCATCTCATGCAAGACAAGGTTGTTTTCTCAAGATTTACTGTGGCTGCCTTAGCCTGTGGTTACTTAATTTCATTCTGCAAGTAGTCAAAGTAATTCAGCAAAAGAAAGCATTTTCACATAAGGTATTAGATCGTAAGAACATGTTCATAGACAGAGATTGCTAAAAGGACTAATTTCTGCAGCAATGGATGAGGAGCCATAAGGAAACAATCCATTTCTGCCTCAATAAATATCACTGCTTCTTATCTATTACTTACATATACATCACATATGAGCAAATACATGAAAAAAAAAAGTTAATATTGTGCAGAAACGTTGGTGCTAAAATTAATGGCTTGGCTTCCAGAAAGTCCTCCCTGCAGGATCAGCAGTTCCTCCATCCTGGGCACGTGTGAGTGTGTTCCCAAGGCCAACACATCCCTGGCCAGGAGTGCACAGGGACCAGACCCAGAGGTTTGGCACCAGAGTGGAAATCAAAAAGAGCCAGCCAGGGGAATATGCTGGGCTCAGACTAGGGCAACATATATCTGTAAATACAGTATTTTTAATATTTAGGAGCACAAACCCACCCTGATCAATCTGCCAACTTCTGTCTCCATCTAAGCAAAAACACACTGAAAGCTAATTTTTATTTCTATTCCATTACAAAATAATTACTTACTAGAACTACTAATTCCATCACTAATTTTAAAACTAGCCCCAAATCCCTTCTATAAAACAACCCAAAGAAGAGCAGTATAGATTTTTAATAAAGAGTAAGTTACCTCCAAAATGAAATCGCTTTCCATTTAAATTGGGAAGTTATATATGGTTTAAAATTAGAAATGTCTACATCATTTTCAACACCCTGAATCAAAAATATAAAAAAGCGTAACAGAAACAGTGTCAAAGGACAGGGAAGTGAACCTGGGAAAACAGGAGTGAGAGTAGCTCTACTAGAATATGCACAGAAAAGTAGGAATAGTATTAATCACTTGCTGTAGGAGAAAAGCAAATTATTTTTAACCTGCTGAACAGT
>JAWWEU010000041.1:2732290-2753790 GCA_035583155.1 Acropternis orthonyx
CCCCAGGGCTCCTTTTTAACCTGCTGAACAGTCCCCAGGGCTCCTTTTTAACCTGCTGAACAGTCCCCAGGGCTCCTTTTTAACCTGCTGAACAGTCCCCAGGGCTCCTCCATCCCAGGAGTTGATCCATCCCCGGTTCTGGCCAAAGGAGCCACTCACACGAAGCACCAGGTTGGGACTGGGTTCTGCCAACGCTCTTAATTCCTGGGCCCTAAAACTTCAGCCTTCAAAGCCTTGCTCTAACTCAAACCTAAACCTGAGCTTAACCACAGCCAGGGAATATCTGAAATCAAAGCTGAAACCCCCCAGCACACTCAGCCAGTTCCCAGATCCTGCTGGAGAGTGTTTACTCTGCACGGAGAGCACCCACATGGGGAGTCCATCCTGAGCAGGCAGTGCAGTGCAAAGCCACACTTCTTTTATTGACATAAGGAAGTGCAAACTGACACTTTATTTGAAAGATGTGGAGGAAAATTAATGCAATTTCATTATCAACAAATCAGATGGTAAAATAGTAAAAGTGCAGTTGATAACGATTCAATCTCCCCAAAATTATAAATAATAGTCAGTGTAAAGAATTTCAAGATTAAAAGCTGGAATTTTTACTCATGTCTGTAGTGATTTAAGACAGTCTCTATTTATGCCAAATACCTCAGAGATTATAGAAATAAAATAAATACAGACTTCAGCCCTTCTATTGAATACAAGTGTCTTCACTTGCCTCTCTCAGCCTAGCGAAGGTACATTGCAACATTTAACTGAATAGTTCTAGCACGTAACTCCTGGTCTGTTGCAGAATAATCTGTTTTCCCCAGAAATTATTTCCATAACTTTGAAGTTAAACTGGATAAACACATGGAAATTGTATTGTACATAATCAAAAATGGAAGCAGCACAACAACAGTGGACCTTGTCCCGTGTGTATCTGCTGGGTGTAAACTCTCCCCTGCCCAGAAAACACCCAGCTTGGGGCATCCTGATTAGTTTTTTAATGTACAAGGTTGACAAAAGAAGCTGCTCCAAGTCAGTGCATGAAAAGTGTCCTCTGTTTGCTGCAGGCCACTACTTCAAGCCTTGGATCCACGTGAAAAACAAGTACTGACCCAAAAAACTGTAGTGCCAATGAGGATAAACCCACATTAGAGTTGTAATTGATGGATATTAAATACAGACTCACACACATCATATACTAAATCAAGTTAAAATATCATTTAAATTAAGGCATGGTGCAACTTTCTCCCTAAAATAGTCCCAAACAACAAACCCTTAGGTTGGATTATTTCTGAATTGAACCCAGATCCATTTATTTGAGAGGGCAAGACCAGCCGGCATCAGGAACCCCAATTCCCACCACTTGGAAGTCAAGGAATTTGGGTGATTTGGTTCTTGCTTTACTTTTTTCGCTTTCCTGGTTGGCTGAGAACCCTGAGCTTTACAACAGGAAGCAAACCCAGCCAGACTAGAGCAAGGTCATCAGATGAGACAAGGCATAAGTTTGCTACAATAATGTGACTGAAAACATTGGGGATGGTTCAACAATTATTCCATATTCACTTACTTCAAAGTCTCCTCCAGTTTGCGGATTTTCTTCTGAGCATCCCCTCTCTCTTTATCGAGATCCTTCTGAATGACATTGATCTGCCATTTGAAGGGGAAAAAAACCCACATTTTAGCTAAAACAGTGTCACAGTTCAAAGTAATTAAAGGTTCTTTTCAATTCTAAAAACTATTTGCATTTTTCTTTTGCACTGATGTTGAGAATTGCCAATTATATAGATTTATAAAATTATGTAAAATGCAACAGATGTGAAATATGACAATGCAACCAGTAGAGCTATTTTCCTTCTCAAAGTGAGTATTATTCTCTCCAACAGAGAAATATCAGTAATTGCTAAAAAAGGAACTAGATTTTCCTTAGCATAAAGAAATCTGCCTAAAACGGTGCCATGTATTCTCTAGGGTGCAGGGCTCCTGCTTACCAACTTGTGAACACCCAAAGTGAATCACTTCTTATCAATTCTTACAACAACAAAAGTACCAAATGTAAATATCTTACATAAACAGCAATAAAACAAGTAGCAGTAACAATAGTAGTTATAATAATCAAAAGTAGGTATAAAAATCTTGGAATTTGGCAGCCTCCCAGCCATGAGTTTTCATAGCAATTTTTACCAAAGGCAGATGAAGTGCAAGAGTTTGCATTTCTTTAGGATTGCTCAAGGAACAATATTTTCCTCCATGAGATGGGAAGCACAGAAAATCCTAAATGTATAGTCCAAGGACAAACCAAATTCAGAGTGTCTGCTTTAAGCAGTTCCCTGTGGGTGTTCTCTCCAGGCTGCCCTGGACACCCAGCTGGGTTCCAAGAGCCTCCCAGGCCATGGGCTGTGTCAGAGCAGAGAAGGTCCTGCCAGGCCTGGTAAATCCTATATATTTAACAGCTGGTTGGGGAATGGCTCTCAGGAATAATCTGTCACTGTTCTTACGCTGAGCTCAGTGTTTGGAAAACAAGCAGCAGATTATTTATAAAAAGCAGGTGTTTCCTTGGCTTGTAAAGCCATTTAGTCTAACTGGTTCCTGATTCAGCAGATAAGCACGTTGAATCAAACAGTGACATTTAGGGTTACTACCTATTATTTGTTTGATGTTTAAGTGTCCTCACATCAACAGCCACTGTAGACTCATAAAGATGATTAGATAATGGGTAGGTTTTTAAGTGAACAGATTGCACCAGAGACTTCATGATTCCTTTACTTGATGTCAAGCTTGTTTTAGCATTTTATGGGCCAATCTATCTTGCTTTATGGATTTATATCCATATATTATTCACATGTATTTTTCTTCTCCTTTCTCAAAGATTTGATTGTGAAAACACAACTACATTAGAAAACTTACGAACAGGCAAACTGCTGTAAAGTTATTTATGAAAATAAAGGTTCTGTTTGCTTGTTTGCAGAGTAGGCAAGGTTTAAACCAAAGCAGATCTTGCAACAAAAGAGTGTTTGACTTCAAGTCAGCAGAAGGGACTAACTCAAACCAAAAACTCCCTCCAATTCATGTCCCAAATGCTATTACCAAGTGACAAGTAGCTCGGATCACAATCCATTATTTTGTGTTATGAATGTGCCACATTTGGAAGTGACATGTTTGAGCAACACATCCTTCCAATTAAACAGGCATCGAAGCGCCCTCTGACTGAACATGGGTTGTACATAAACTGTCACTAAAATTGAAGTTTAATTTGAAACCTATTGATGTTTAAAGTCTAAAAGAGCAGACAGCATTTGCAAAGTGCTTTAAGATGAAGTGTTTCTGATGAAAATTACATTTTTTGCTTTAAGTTTCTGATGTAAAAACAATGCATGTTGACAATACACAGAGAACACATGGAGAAGGATGGAATAGAGATGTATTGGGGGAAAAAGAAGGATGGGAGAACATACGAACAATGACAACAGGCCAAGTTTCATTCAGTTCATTATCTTGTCTCTAACAGCAGTTGGCAACAGCTGCCACCAAAAGCACCAAGCAACAGGACAGGCTTCCAGGGCCAACTCTTTGGGAATGCCTTCCCAGCCTCCATCACTTGGCAGCAGGTTCCTGTAACAGGAGGTGATACCTCTGTACCCAAACAGCTGTACTTAAAATCTTCCTTGAACTTGTCCCGTTATTTTTCCAATCCTTGGGAAATGCTTGGATTCCAAAATGTTACTACTTTGAGGGTCTCAGAATTGAAACCTTTAACTTCTGTACAGAACAAAACTCTAAGTGTGCACAGGGTGGTTTATTTTCCTGCAAACATTACCTGTTTCTCATAGACACGCTCCCAGTGAAGCTTGTCCTGCTGAACCTTGTATTCTTGATCCTGCAAAGGAAGAGATGTGTATCCTAAATAAGCAAATCCCATTTTTCTGCCATTTCAAAGCAATCAAACATCCATTTGCTATTATATAGAACAGTCCGTACAAATTAAAAATCCACTTGATATCATCATCAAAAAAATTCTCTGGCATACAAAAGAATTCAACCAACAGCAAATAACAAAACCATCCCCAAAGTCATGCTTCATGTTTTCTAAAGAGAAACAGTAACTTGTTTTCCTGAGCTATTAAAATGCCATTCTGTGCTATATCAACTGTGAAATGAAAGACATTGGAGGAAAAGTAGATGCCAAAACTCCAACAGGCCTGATACATGATACAGATGTGGAACTTATTATCCTCACATAGAAGGATTCATTTAAATGCCTACAGGAAGACAGAATATTGAACTGAACTCTTCAAGAGTGACAAAATTAAAAACAATTTTGAAACTCACTTTTAAAATGTTCACAGTTTATGATAAAAAAAAAAAACATTCTTTGTTCTTTGATGTGTTTCTCTGTAATCCACCAACACACATTTCAACTGTTTTATTTAACAAGTGAACTGCAAGAAACACTCAAATTTGTGAAGATTCTGCTCTTGCCTCTTTCAGTGCCACTTTTAAATCAACCTTTAAGCATAAGGTGATACTTTATGTATTTCTCTTAATAAAACAGAGACAAGCAAGCACATTTTGGTATGGCTATTGAAACATTTGAATCGCCAAAAAAAGGGGAAAGGGTAGGAGTAGGAAGGCTCACCCTCAGCTGTTGCTGCCTTTGATGTTCTGATTCTTGCAACTGTTGCTTTAACTGAGTCACACTGCGCTGCAATTCCTCGATCACATCAGATGTCTGCAGGGATTTCACAGGAAAAGGGATTATGGCTTGCACTCCTCCTTAGCTCTACAGATTCAGCTTTGGCACTTTTCAATGTATTTCTCAAAGCGGCCCAAAATTAGGAAAAATTATCAACTTGGAGGGGGAAAAAAACCCCTGCCTGAGTTTAGAGTTCTGGATACATCGCTTTGGGCCCTCTGGTGAACTTAGAAATGCTAAAAAAAAAACCACAAAAAGCCCCACCCCTAATAATAAAAAACCCTTTGACACTGCAAATTGATAGAAATTAAATGGAGTTAAGTATCATCAAAGCTCACAGAATTCCAGCAAATAAATGCAGAAGACCCCACTTGTCCTATGGCTCTAATGATTAATGGATGGTATTTAAAACATGAGCCTCTTCTACAATTATTTAGCTTAAAAATTCTATTAAATATATACAATAAATACTATATATCTACCTATGCATAATGAGAGATATCAACCTGCCAGATGCTTTCAGAGAAACAAATCAGAGCTATTACATTTTGGGTGGAATCTACACTTGTAAAACATAAAAATAACTTCTTAAATATACAAATATTTAACACAATGTTCAGTAGGACCGTTTTTTTCTGGAAAACATCTTTTCCCTCATGGAAGCAGCTTTATGAAAACAGTAAGTCTTTAAGTGCATTGAAACGCTCTGGTATCCAGGATTTTTACAGGACACACAAAATCAGGGTATTAATTCTATCTTATCTGAGTCAGCTGTGGAAATACCACCTGGAAGGAAACTCACACACCAGGATTATCAGTCAGCTTCAGGTGATTTCTCAGCCAAACTTGGGAATGAAAAATTAAATCCCAATTCTATTTAAACTTTCACACTCCAAAAATACAGCACATTTTACTGCCTCTCATACCTTCGCTGCAGACAGAGCTTGTTCCTGCTTTATAAAATCTCTATCAACATCAAATTTACTTTGTAGTCGCTGGATGTTCTCCTTGTACTCCTGCATAATGTGGTCCTTGTCTTTCTGCAGTAAGTTGTACCTACAAGCAGCAAGCAAAGAGAATATGGAAATTGCTTTCCTACTTTGGCATTTCCCCTGCTCAGTATCAATCCTGCAGAGCCTGCACGTCTGCCTGTGCCACTGCTCCTGTCACAGAATGAGCTGCTCATAAATCATGGAAAGGCAACACCCTCCTCAGGATGGTGAGCCCAAAATGAGTTTGACATCGACTCCTACATCTCCAGGAAAGTTCTTCAGTGTCAAATACCATTCACTGCGTGCTTGGAGCAAAATTAATAATGCTTGCTTGTGGAAATTCTGTATGTTTAAATGTTAAACCAGCAACTGTTCTTTCGTTACCTCTCTTTGAGCTCCTGAAGCTCCGAGCACACGGCCTGGTAACGCTGCTCTGCCTCAATCTTCTCCTGGGACAGTTTTTGATGGAGCAAATTACTGTTTTCAGCCTCAACAGTCAACTGCTGGACACGAGCCCCCAGCTTTTGCACTGTCTCGTTCTGAAACGACAGGTCATGTTGAGGAAAGCCAGAATAAAAGAAGGAGCAGCCCTGCTGTTATTCAGTAGCCTGGAGCAACGAGGTTCTTTGGTGAGCCAGAGGCACAAGGGTTACAATAGGAAAGCGCTCATCAATCGTGACAGTAACTTCTGAGTTGGATATAAAAATATATAAATCTTCAAAACATGGATGTCTGTCCCCCTCTCAAAGTTACAGGTCTTCTCCCTTAGGCAAAGCAGTAAATGCAACTGATTTCTAAATTGCAGATCTCTTCAAATGGAAAATTGTAATGGACAATAACACACATAAAGCATTTTTAGACCTCCCATTAATCTAATTACAGTAATTTCCTTTCACTAAATCACATCTATTAAAAGCTGTATCTTTTTTCCTAGAATTCAATCTCCCAATGTAAACAATTTTTAAAATGAGCAGAATAAAACCATGCAGGTAGCAGGAGACCACTCTGCCACTTCCCATCCTTCCCTAAATTTATGGTAATGTGCACGGAAATGAGAGAACAACTCAGGAGGCTGGAGCCAGAAAATCAGACCCAGCTGTCCTTCCAGGATGTGCATATCATAGTTATTTTTTTATTAACAAAGGCCTGAAGATGAGGGAAATGGAAGAGAATTTTCACCCACTGCTAAAATAAAATCAAACCCCAAACATGAGCCACCTGCAGCTGTAGGAACCTCACAGAGACAGGAGGTCCACCTGGATGGCCACCTGAGCTCTGTCCATGGGCTTAAGACATTCCATGATCACAGCACAGCAAAACTCTCCATCCTTGCAAAGCTGCACAGTATTTTGGGTTTTTTCTGGGGGGCAGAGGGTCATTTGGTTTGGGGCTTTGGGGTGTTGTTTTCTTGTTTTGGGGTTTTCTGGTTCTTAAGTTAAAAAAAGCAGAGCCATTGCTGACATCACCAAACATCCTAACTCCTCCCTGGCCCTGCAGCCCTCAAGAAGTTCATCCTTGTGCACCAACCCCCCCTTATGAGCTCTGTGGCATCAGTTCAGCTGTGCAGCCCATTCCTGTCTCTAACAGCACTGGCATTCCTGACAACAAGAAGCTCTGAAATACCAACCGAAAATATATAAAAATCAGAAGACAGAAAAAAGGAGAGAGAAAAAAAGAAAACTAATTTCCAGTGACAGTCTAGTCTTTCATCTTAAGCCCTGCCTTGAACTCTACCTTGTTTAATTATTAAATCAGAAGCTGCTCAGCAAGATCTGTCTAGTTTTGATGGTTCTTAAATTCAATCTTGCTGACAGACTGTGTCCATTTTTCTCTGTATTTACTGTTACCTATGACATGATCTGAATGTTAATTTTTAAATTCAACATTCATTAATAAAGGAATAAATTTTGTTTGACTTTGTCCTTTCACTCATTCAATTTTCTTCATGCCTCATCCTTATAAAAAGTACAGGATGCTTTTCTGAGGTTACTTGTTAATTTTTAGCTTTTTGCATCATTTATATGGCAGACACAAAATCCACATTGTGCCTGATTACATGTTTACAATTATTCTAGAAAAGAAATGCAATAAATTAGAGTAATCAATTGTTAATATAAAATTCTTGTTATATGTTCTTTAATCTAACAAGCATTTGCTCATTCAAAGAGAAGGTGGGTAAGTAAAAAGTCATGTCAATGAAAATATGTGTATATAAACCTTTTTTTATAGTCTACAAACACAAGTTCTGCTAAGTGAATCAAAACCAGTGAGAAGCATTAGAATCAGTCCTTCATTACAAACACATTCCTGTGTGTTGTTGATTGAAGGGCTGTACTTTGATTAATTTTATCTGGGGGAAAAATCCTGGGTTGGATTGGCTGCCAGGACAGTGCCCTCTCCCAGACACAATCCCTGCATTGCACTACCAAAAATAAGCAATAATCAGGGAAAGGTTTGGGTGGGAAGGCACCTTACAGATCATCTCATTCCACCCCCTGCCCCAGGAAGGGACACCTTCCCCTAGCCCAGCTTGCTCCGAGCTGGCCTTGAGCACTTCCAGCACACTTGAACACAACCCCCTGGAAGTGGAACGTTGCAAGAGGCACTTGGAGATGTTCCCAGGGAAACTCACCGTCAGCTGGGTCTGCTGCAAATACTCGCCCTCCATGCGGAGGAGCCGAGAGTTGGTTTCCTCCAGCAGCTCCTGCATATCCTCCGTGTGCTTCTTCCGGATGCTGAACTTCTCCTTTTCCATTTCAGCCACGGCATCATGAAACTGCAGCAGAGAAACAGCACAAAATAATAAAAAGGACATCTAAAACCAGCATTTTTGATTGTTATATTAACGCAGCATAGAAACAGGGTAAGTGAAAAGCCCAGGTGGTCACGTTTCTGTCCTCTAGACCAAAACTAGACCATTTTCTCACTAAATAGGTCTGCTATGACTGTACAGAGCTGTAAGAAATATCAGCAAGTCATTTAGAAGTGTACAGAGGGCATGACTCAATCCACACAGAATGCTGAAACACTTCTGCCACTTTCTAATATTCTAATTTGTTACATATTTAAACTGAACACCAACAACCACTGCATGAAATTAATGAATTTCTACTACACAAACACCAACACTCTCTCCAGATACTCACACTGCCACTTTATCTGCCTCCCAATAAGGAGCTGGAGAGTCTTGATTATCTACTTGTCTAACAAAAGGATCATTTGTGTCACCACTAACTCTTCATTTATACTCCAACTACCAGTGGCCTCTCTTTCCAAAGCAGCCTCAAATCTAAATTCTCTCTATACAATAGTAAAAAATAATTTATCAAAGTAGTACACAGGGCTTGGATGGTCTATTGATTGTTTAAGAGCTGTTACATATTTCTCAAATTCATTTCACATTCAAGAGAACAACTTTAATAGTGAATATAAAAGCACCTTTCTAATGGCACTGCTAAAATCAGGTTAATTTAAACAACTAAGGGTGTCCTCTCCAACATATAGCAAATATATAATAATACATATTAAAGAATACATTAATAATATTTTTACACCTTATATATATTTCATATCTATTTCATCAGGAACAGTAGTGACAGGACAAGGTGGAATGGCTTCAAACTGACAAGAAGTCAGGGTTAGATGGGATATTAGGAAAAATTCCTTCCCTGTGAGGCCCTGGCACAGGGTGCCCGGAGAAGCTGTGGCTGCCCCATCCCTGGGAGTGTCCAAGGCCAGGTTGGACGGGGCTTGGAGCAACCTGGGACAGTGGGAGGTGTCCCTGCCCATGGCAGGGGGTGGGATGAGAAGACCTTTAGGGTGCCTTCCAACCCAAAGCATTCTGGATTCCATGAGGAAAAAACCCATTTAACACTGAAGCCTCAAAGTCTGAAGCACAAAGGAAAAGATTTATGATTTATCTCTTAGAAGGCAAGAATTAAACCCAACATCATTTCCAGATGCAGGGCTGCACAAAAATCAAATTACACAGCATTCTTCATCTATAGAGGGAGGAGGGTCTGCCCTTTTTGTGACCCTCCCTCTCCTGAGCGGGGGAAGCAAGACAAATACTGAACACAGTCTGGACAAAGGTGATGCTGTCTCCCATAAACATGCTTTCCCCTCTGCTTTGCTGCTGCCTTGAGTTTAACAATAAATAGAAATACACTGAAGAATTCATGACCCATTGCAAAAATAAGAGTTCAAAGGAATCACCGTGGCAGCAGGTAGCAGCAGGTTTACCCAGATTAAAATTCCATGTCAGGTCAACCAGAAATAAACACTTCCCTAATACATCCAGAGACTTGCCAGGAGCCCAGATGAACCCAGGAACAGGGTGACCAGCTGGGGGGCGTGGGTGTGCAAGCATCAGCACAAAGAGGCTTAATTACTTCAAAAAAAATAAATAAAATCAGCATAAAAAATATCCCTCAAAGTAACATATTCCTTCCATTTGGTTTTTTTGAGTGACAGAATGTATTATGCCATAGAATCCCTGCAGGAGTCTGTCAAAGAAAGCAAGCAGTGGCCATTACCCTCTTCTCCCACTCGTTGTTCAGGGAGTCACTGGTTTGCTCACACATCTTCTTCAGCTCCACAATCTGCTGCTCTTTGGCTTCTCGGACGACTTGGGACTCACGAACAAGGGTCTGAACTGTTAAAAATGGGCAAACAAACAGCCATTCAGGAGGTACCCTTGGGATTGTTCAGTGCTGGCAACAAGCAGCTTATGTCAGTTTTCCAACTGACCCGACTTTCTGATATTTTTTGGCTCTTAAATACTTCCTGCATGTGCTGCTTTCAAATTTAGCACTTTGATTCTGTATCACTACAATATTACAGGGTGTTTTCTGTTTCCTACTTTGTTTACAGAATATTTCAGAGTGAGTTTCCTTTCCTGAAGCAGTAAATACACCTCAGCAAAACTCCTTATAGCCTAAAGAAAATAGGCATTTTTTTAGCCTGATTCTGTGAGCATCCTTAGAAGAAAAGGTTCTTGTGAAGGCTGAACGCTCAAGATATACAAGGAAATTAAGTCCCCCGACTTAAATTGCAAGTGATTGCATCAAGAACTCACAGCCTGACAAATTTAGTGGAAAACAAAGTACATATTCATTTTTCAGAAGTGACTGAGGATTTTCACTATGTGGCAAAAGTGGGGGCGACTCAGACAGAACCTGTTCCAGCCAAGAGCAACCACGGGCCCACCGAGAGAGGCACCAGATGGCTTGTTGGACAAATTACTTTCCCAAGGAGCAGGAAACAACATACATGGAACACTCTCCCTTTCTGTACATAGATTACCAAACTTCTGTATTATTTTACATTGTGGTTTAGTCCATAGTGTAAAAGGACTCCAAGGAATTCTAAAAGAAACTAACACTGAAAAACTGCTGACAAGCCACACTCAGGCCAAGTTTTGGCCTTATGACATACTCAAGACTACTCATGTTTGAAATCTCTTGCCACAATAGTTTTAAAAATAATCCACTGTGGTTTGATTAAAATGTACTGAATGCATAAAGAAATTAACTTTGGGCCAGAGATTCCAAAAAGTTTGAAATGAGTGGCCAAAATACTTCAGTGCCATCAAAGAAACTTTTTTTGGTGACGCTCATAAAACCTGCATTAAATACAAAAGATCACACAGCTCCTGGAACATTGGGCTTGGAATCAGCAAAGACAACTGCACAGGCCTCTCCAAATCTAAAGGAAAAAATGAAGTCAAGCCCTGCAAATGAAGTAGGAAGGGATGTCTGAAGGAGGAACATGAAAACCCGCAGCCACAAGAGAATGCAGTGCAACAGCTCCACACAGAAAACAACTACAGAGAGGAAAATCACCTTTTTTCTCCAATTTTCTAATCGTCTCATCAGCTTCTTTTTGTTTCTTTTTGTAGCTGGACTTCAACACCTCTATTTCACTGTTCTTTCTGTCCAAAATCTGCAAGAAAAATACAAAATATTTTAATAAAAATCTAAAAAAAATTCAAAACTACAAGCAGTGCACAAAATAACACACCCTGATCTCTGCCAAAGGCGCTGCCTTCGAGAAGCGCTCAGCTCGTGCAGGACTAAGGGATTAAATCTAACTCATTTTCACAGCCCAGACTGCCAAGTCTTAAACAAAGGTCTGGTTTGGGTAAGTGTAGGCAGAAACAGATCAAAAAGGAGTTTCATGTTTTAAGATGGGTCTTTCTGCTTTCTTTTAAACTGGGCAAACCCTGCGTTGCTCTTGTTGAGTTTGGACATTTCCTGGTGATACCACTGCAAAGACAAAGGATTGATTTCCCTCTTTTCATGTTTAAGTTGCCTAAATACCATTTAGAAGCATCTAAAATTCTCAGCAGGTTGAAGAAACTTTTAAATAAATTGCTGAACTTGATTACACTCTTTTGTACTTCACCAATTGGAATTCCTTGCATGGATTCCAAGGAACAATGGGCTGGAATAGAGCAAGTCTATGAGGGTAACTACACCCCCACTTCCGCACACACCAGTTTTGGAAGAACCAGCTGAAATATTTGCACACTTTGAGATAGTATTTTAATTTAAGATAAAGATTAAAGTCACAGAAATTTTATAACAGTGCCCCAAATCTCTTATCCAACAGAAGCTTTCATCTTAAAACAATATTACTCCATCTGCAATAAACGTTTTGTGCCTTTAAAGATTAATACGACACTATTTAACCTTTTCTAAAATATCCACCGTTATTAAACAACTTCAAAAGACGGAATTCTAACAACAGTTAGAAAGGGCTGACAACTCCAGGGATGAGAAAGCGTTTAAAGTATTCCTTATTCTCACAAAGCTGTTTCCTTTAGACTCCCAGCTTTGCTCGCTGGTTCTGCTTTGAGCACAGATGAGCCAAATATGCACCTGACCAAATATTAACATCCTCGAGGAGGCTTTGATGTGTCACAGGGTTGTGTCAACCAACTTCCTCCGAGGCTGTGACTCAGCCTGAAGGAACAAAGCAGAGGTCCTGAGTAAGGCAGGGCTTACAGCGGGATCAGCCGCCGCCATCCCAACGAGGAGGGTTTAATTCCCGCTGCATCCCCGGGATCAGGGAGATTCCGGAGGCACCCAGGACCTCGCAGAATTCCACCCCATGGCACTGAGAGTAACCACGTGCTCTGTGACAGCCTTTTTACAGCCTTCCCACAAGTGGTGCTTTGCAAGACCAGAGACAAACCCAAGGGAAGCCAAAGAAGCAGAGCTGGAAGAATTGAGAGCCACGTCAGGTTTAACAACATAAAACCATAAATAAAGGGCTGTTCAATGACCAGGCTCTCCTCTAAGATACAGTGTCATAAAGCAGATAGGAGAACAAACACTACTGCTGTATGAGCAGGAACAGATGTGATATATTTGTGGATTTTCTTACTGTTCTATTTTACATTTTGTCCATAAAAAACTAGGTATTTTTTCACATTTTCCTATGATACAAGTGCTCTCTCTCTAAAAGAAATATCCTGAGCTTGGGATTTCATCAGCACAGGAACCCACAGAAGCTGGGGAAGATAAGTTTAGGCTGGTAAAATAGGTTCTCTTGTTCAAACAAACAAGTCACCTCATATTTCCATTTGCTTTCATCCAACATTTTCCCCTTCCTGAGTTTATGTTACCACAGAACATTCTACATTCCTATCAGTTTGTGCAAACTGCTACCTACAATCTGCCTTCCAACGAGCACTAACTGCAATCGTGGAGAAGAGCAACTGCTAATCATTGATGATAATCATATTCTCTGTTATTGTTCAGTACACTGTTTCTGGAAGAAAACACAAACACTTCTTACCTTTTGAACATCAGCATCATGTTTCTGCTGTAACTTCAGTTTTTCTTCATGAAATTTACCTTCTGCTATTTTCATTTTCCTTTCCACCTTTAAAAGCAAAACAGAATAGGTATATAATTTAAATAAAGAATAAATTACCCTAATGACCTATTCATAACTTTGTATTTATTAATGTACATTTTTAACAAGGCAGTGGGAAGTCACTAACAAATAACTGCTGGAAAAGATTTTCAATAGTCATTTTCTCAATATTTTCATATCTATTTGATAAAACTCCTCCAAAAGATGTTTTAGGCAACAATGTCAACCTAAAACAGTTATATAGAAAATGAATTTGCCAGGTGTTTTAGTTGGCAATAAACACAACTGCTACTGCCCAGAAGAAGTTATCCTCCTTCATTTAAACAAACACTCCAGAATCAAACTTCTAATATTTCTGTTAATACACCAAGTTTGGTAAACTTGCTTTCATTCTTCAGGCAGGTGTCACATTTATACAAAGAATGTCCTTCAGCCCAGATGCACGGCTGGGTTTGTTTGTTTTCTATTATTCATAGAGTTCACATTATAAACACACTTCCTTTTAAAGGTGACTTATAATGGCCTTCAGGACCGGATTGCTAAAATACATTTCCTGTTCTGTTTGTGTTTGTTCAAAGCAATGCTCGAACCCCCCGACACAAAAACACATCGACAATTCTCACTCAGCCAAAGCTTCCACCTCTGAAGTACTTTATAAATCTCTTGCATGTTTTTACAAGGACAGGTATGAGAGGAATTTGGTGGTTCTCAGTGTTTTCTAAAAACCAAAAGTGACACCTTGAGTTCAGATTCGGGCTATTCCACTTCTACATTTATTAATTTCTACTGGTAGAAAGCAAAGTGGACACAAAAGCTTCTCCAGACAGACCCCAGGGCCCCTCTCACTTTAGAAAGGAGGCTTGAGGGACCAACCCCCACCAGCAGATGACTCTAAGTGGTCTCTGGCCAAACTTTGTGTCCCTCGGGATGTTCTCAGAGCCCCTGGAGCTGAGGGACCTCAGAGCTGGACCAGGACTCCCATCACCATCCAGCTGATTTCAGCTCTTGCATTTCCCTTTAGCTCGGCAAAGAACCTGACTTGGAATGCTCTCAACTGGCCAATTCTACAGGAACTGTTCCTTTGATTAATGAAAGGCTGTCACTCAACCATGAACCTTCATCTGACATTAAACACAGCGCAAATTATTGATTTCTTTTATTGACTCATCTGTGTTATAGATTTGGTCACTGCCTTATCGTGACTGGAAAATGTGAGCTACAAAAATATAGAAAATGCTGCTCTGTAAACACAGAAGATTCCTCAGGAACTGGAAAGAGAAGGAAGACCAGCAATTTCTTTCCATTTCTTGACTCACAGACCTGCTTATTACACCACAGGTAAAACCACCTGTCTCCCAACTATTTGTACACAACCTTATGCAAATTAATGGCGGAAAAAAGCTACATTGACAATTAATCCAAAGAAAATAAATCACATTCTCAGCTGTCAGCCATCTCTTTTATCACCCCAAAATAAGGATCATGATAAAAATGCATGTTCTATTCATGAAATCTGCGCATATGTATATATGAAAAGAAATATATGCATATAGCACTGCAACAAAGTGACATTGTAGAAGAAAATCTTAGTACCAGGTGATGAATAAGTGCTGATTTAATAAAAAGAGCACACTAATCCACTTCCAGATAGACAGCTTGTGAACATTCCATAAATAAATATGAAGGTCTTGTAAAAACACAAATACTAGAAACTAAACATGAAAGAGACTCCAATCTGCTTGAATTACATTAAAAGCTTACGAATTACTGATGCACAGCTCTTGCCCTCACACAGCTCCCAAATCCACAGCAACACTTAAAACTCATTAGCAAAGTGAGAATGTCTTGGCTGATGGAAATTAATCCTTGGTGGTTTGTACCAGCTGAGAGCTGGGCTCCCTTTTATTATTCTGTATGTTGAAATAACACAGAAATCAATTAAACCCCCCAATTCCGTTTGGATTAAATACGGACACGCATTTCCAGGCTGACAACAGCCCTGCCCGGACCTGGGGCCGCTTCCCACCTCTCCTTCCACCCAGCACCGCCCCTTGCACTTGCACCACTTCTCATCAATTCCAGCTCCTTAATTCGTGACACCACTTCCACTAGAACCACCAGCTCCCCAGCTGTCACAGATTTTGGGACTACTCTGCAACAAGCAGAGCCAGTTGCAACCAACCAACCAACGCAAAAAAAGGGGCCAAGCTACAAAAGTCAGCCCTTAATGAACGTGAAGGCAGTGACAACAAAATAGATTCATTTTCCTCTGAATATTTACAATTAAATAATAAAAAAAATCCCCAAGACCAACTCTTCAGCAGCTGAGGGCTGAAAAAGTGGTACCTTGAAAAGCACTCAAGGTCCTCAACCTCTACAAACTGAACGAAATTCTTAAGTTTCAGCACCCCAGACACCTTCCTGCCCCTTCTGCTTCATCCACAACTGTGCTAATTTTGCCCCTTCAAGACCTACTATATAAATAACCATGAGAAGACCATATTAAAGTGGCTGAGATTCAGTAGCTGATGGGCACATGGAGTTTTCAGCCAGTGTTAAGAGGAAAGCTGTATAAACGAGTAACTGGCAAAAAATACAATAAAAGAAAATAAAATCTCCAAAAACACTCAAGTTTTACTGGTCCATAGCCCCAAGACGCATCTATGTTCATCACTCTGCAAGTGTTAATTTGAGCATTTGCTGTAAAAATAATGATATATTGGTTTAAAACCCCTACATCTAATTCCTTCTGTGGAAAACTGCTGGAAAAGGCAGGAAGCATGAGGACACCACAGTGTCCTCCAGCAAAGCCTGGGGCACTGGTTTCATTTATAAATTGCTTTCTGACCCACCCTTCTGGGAGGCAGACTTCTGTAGTAATCACAATCTCACTGCATATGTAGATAAAAAAATTAAGTGATGTAAACACATTTTCAAGGGTGATCTCATGAGGGCTGGGGTGAAGCAAATGGGCTCATCACTTCCCAGCGGGGAGGGAAACATCTCTCCCCTTCCATTTCAAAGCTGAAGCACGTTATTAAATACTAATTCCAATCAAGGAGTATCATTCAAATTAAAACCACACCAAGCCGGGGCTGAGCCTGTTTGCAGTTCCCAAATGTCAAACCTCATCTGCTCAGAGCATCCCAATTTCCTGTGAAACAGCACTTGGTGACTCCACGTGCTGCTCCTCCACACAGTGCCCTCTGCACTTCAGCTTGACTTCATTTATTAAACTCTTACTAAGAAACAAAATAACCTACAGCAGCACCAAAGACCTTCACAAGTTTGAGAGAAAAGAGAGAAAAACAACTTAGAAAAGTCATTCACCTTTTCAGATGCAATTCATCGTGCTCGTGCTTGTCAGTTTTTATACCTTTTATCATCAGTTAAGAAGCAGCAGAAAATATAAAATTTATGGCATGTTATCATTCAGAGAAGGGGAAAAAAAAGTGTAGATATTTAACTATAGCTGGGAAGTTACAACTATGCATGAAACGCAGCCATTGCTGTTGCCTGAACATCATTCCTTTGGATTTCTGTCATTGTTTATCCTCCTCACAAAGAGTATGAGGCAATTAAACCCTAAGGCCATGTAAACAATACTGATGTCAAACATCTGTGCTGTCCCTGTGAGTTAAAGCCATGGAGGGTGGTAGCAACAGAACTGCCTTTAGGAGCCTCATCACACTTTCTTCCTTAAAAACACAAAACACCACCAAAGCCAGGAAAGAGTCACCTGAGGTTGGGTTTTCATCATATCCCTGTCCTGTGTTTTCATAGCCCAGGTCAGGTGTTGGGAACATTTAATTAATGACTGTCAGATTTAAACTGATAGAGTCAAACCTGCACCTGCCATAAATCATAGGGGGAACCAAAAAAAAAAAAAAAGAGGCCTTCTCTCTGTTTTCCACAACATTCTTCTTGTCCCCATTCACAAAAATTTGTCAAATTATATAAAAACCCCCTCATTCAAAAGTAACTCAATGAGCAGGTTAATCAGAGAGAGCTCTGACCTGCTGCCACTGCTCCCTTGTGTGCTCCCAGGGCTCACCCTCAGGCCAGAGGTGGCACCTTGGATGTTTCACATCCATCACAGATTTGGGGGCTGGCTATTTGACAAAACACTACTTTTGTTGCTTCACAGAATTTTTTTTCCAAGCCTCTGACTGTATGGGGGAGGGAGGGAGGAAACCAGGCGCGGGGAGAAGGATGTGAACAATAAATGAGAACTTCAAAGTAAGAACTCACCATGTAGAACAATGGCTTGTATATCTTACAGTACACGACAAAACTTATTTGTCTTGGTGTTGTGCAGCTGCTGAAAGAAATCAGTGCACAGCACAAAGCTTTGATATTTTCACAGAAGAAAAAGGTTTCTTTAAAAAAAAACATCAACAAACGACTCCAACTTTCTACTGAATTGTGTTTACTCGATTTTCGCATGCAGGGTTAAACAAATAAATCTCTCTAATTTATACGGTGCTTTAAACCATCCAGGAAGGCCAAGGCAGGAGAGACTGAACTTGCACAACAGGCAAGATTTATTATAAAGACATGCTGACTTCAGACCAAAGTAATTTAGAACAGTGTATCTCACATCATCATTAACAAGCTGTCTCTTCTCATTGTGCTATTTCTGTATCATATTGTACCCTCCAAAATTTTTATGATTAGCTTTGAGGTATAGTAATACTTTGCACATTTTACAGCGATTTTAGAGCCAGAATAACCTCCTAAATCGTTAAAAGGAAATCACTGGTGTGAAAAAAGAAAAGGGAAAACGCTTCATATCGGTTTGTTTGAACAGAAACTTCTACAGCAAATGTAGATTTTAATCATATTGGAACTAATCTTTTCAAATGGAACTGCTGAAAAGCTTGGGGAGTTTACAAGATGTGGAAAAAATACTGTTCACTTCCAATTTCAAATAAATAGATTTATAAGTACACTTTGAATCAGAACATCATTAACCAAATTCTGCACTCATATCATCAAGATTTTTATCCAGTGCAACGCCCAAGGTGAAATAAATGACTTGTAAAGTTTCTGTTTCAAAGAGCTCAGGATAAACCAGAGATGCACTGAAAGAAAAGCACCATCAAACAAGTGGAACAGCCAGAAATTAGAATGTAAAAAGCCCCTTTATAAACATGGCACTTTGCCCAGATTCAAAGGTCCCTCCACAAAAGTCCATGTTTATGATCTGGACTATATTATTTGACCTAACAAACATTTATAATTCCCTGCACGTATCCAACCTTCTTTGTATCTTGACTCTAAAAACACCAAGACTGCTACTTCCACTTGCAATATTTTTAGAGTTTTCTTTAAAGAGCAACTAAATATTCCCTTCAATAAAAAATTCACATGATACCGTCCTATTTTAGTAAACACTAAGAATGAAAAGGCTTTGTCCCAAATCAAATCCTACCAGTTTTGCCCTGCAAGAAAAATTTGACTTTTTAACTGCCACTGAAATTAATACACACCGAAAAATAATTGAGTGGACAATTGTTCTTATTCATATGTAAACATCATCAGGCTCTTTCAAGAGAGAACAATGTATTTTGCACAGATTTCCAAGTTGGGGGCAGTGGGAATAAGGGGAAATGCTCTGTATCCCAACAACTGTAAGAACTGGGAATGGTATTTTTATTCCAAAGGATGTTTTCTATAGCTAATAAACATAACATGCATATTAGCACTACAGCACATCATATTATTGAACAGCTTTCTTTGGAGTGGCAAGTGTCCCACGTGGAGCAAACACACGTGCCACTGGGAGCACACAGAGACACCAGCAGCTACCAAAAATGCCCAATATATGGTTAGTAACTGTGGAACTTCATACACAGGAGCAAATTATTAGATGCAATTTCACTAAAGCAGCCCAGACATGTAGAAAACAATCTTCAATTGATGCCTGAACCCAGTGGGGCTTTGGGAACAGGCAGGAATCACACGGATTTCACAGGGATTTATTCAGTCTGAATATGAGAGGAAATACTACTTGAACATTTCATACAATTCTATATAATGTTGAGTCCAGTGAAGAAGTCTGAGCACACTGAGTCAACAACACTTCCTTTTTCTCCCCAGTGTTATTTCTCTTTTTTGTGATGTTGTGTTTCAGCAGCTACTGAACTTCTTACCCTCATTTCAGGATCTGCTAAAGCCACCACTGAACATGCCCTCCCACCTTCCCTTCACCAGTGCCACATGTACAACACTGTACAGCACTTTTTCTAGTCCATGTCTTTTCACCCTCAAAAATCAGGATTTATACATTTATAAAAAGATAAAAATATCAAACTTTCTTCTTCTTCTCCCCCCCTCCCCCCTCCCTCCCCAAAGAGAGACACTTTGAGGTAGAGATTAATCATGCAGCAAAAGATTAATTCCCAGCTGCTTGGCAACCATCTGGACATTCTACTGGTTAAAACACTAGTTTGAATTGCTAACCTACCCCTTTGATCTTTCTCAATGTCTCCAGCCCATATGTGCAATAATTAAAGACATAGTTCACAAACTATTGCAAAAAAAATAAATAAATAACTGTACATGTACACATCTCTCTCCATAACCAGCCTGACTGGTATCAGGAATTATAAATCACCGAGCAGTTTATGAAAACATGTCTCATCCTGACATCCACTGGATGTCTCACCCCAGTCTAGCAATAAAATAAGGTTTGGGGTTTAGTACATTACATTCTGAGGAGTTATCAAAGCAAGGCAGGATGTGACTTCCTCACATGGAAGACAACGGACAAGTTGCACATGTTTTTGGGACCGGGACATTAATCAGCCTGGAATGACGGTAAGAGGAGCCAGGATTGCTGAGATCTGAAACACGGACTAGCAGATCCCTACTCAGCGATTCCTCGGGGTGACAATCACTGCACAAGTGGATTCTCCATACAAATCAGACACCAGGGGGGTGGATACAGGGAGAAAATCCAGATGAGCCAGAGAATGTTCAACCTCACCATATGCACTCCTTGGAGTGTTCATAAGGGGAAATAAAACAGCATTTTCAGAAGGTAGTTGTCATAAGAAAGTTATGGAAAAGTGAAAATCAGGATGAAGGCAATAATTATGTGATATCTGCCTTTTCTTGCCCCTTTGTACGGGCCACAGTTGTGTGAACAGAATCCAACACACATTCTTACATTTTAACATGACTATTCACCAGAATTAAAAACCTTAACAATTTCTGCCCCTTGGAAATCAGTGTGACATTTATGAGCTGAAATACGGCTTGGACAGCTCCAGGTGAGCAGGGTGACAGAAGAAGGGGAAGAGCAAAGGAAGAGAAGTGGAAGAACAGAGGGACAGTAAGAAAAAATAATTCCACTACCCAAAACTCCAGTTATGGTAAGAGTCAGATTTGGGCCCACCTGTAGAAGGTTTTACTACACAAATCCTTTCAGCAAGTTCATCAAAACTATTCTTCTCCTGTTATTAGTAAACAGCTCTGAGCTTGAAAAGCACCAACAGGATCACCAGCCCCATCCCATGCCTAAGGAAATTCCTTTAGCTGCATCCAGCTCTCCTGATTCCATTCACAGGTTATATATATCTCCTTCTACCAAGATTTGAACTCCAGAGACACACAGACACAAGCACACAAACAGTTTCAATTCAACGTAATATCCCAGAGAATCTATTCTGATCTATTTTGTTACCATTCTTGGAAGATATAAACAAAAATATTTGTTTTCAATGAGGAAAAATATCAAATCCACGATGCAGCTAAAAGCACAATGTTAATTTTGCAATAGTTTAATTAAAAGGGTCCTTTTTTAGGATACTCTCTCCATATTGCTTTTATTTTTTGCTTTTAATTTGGCATGAATTTCATATATTAAAATACTTTGTTGTGGAACAGAGCAATTAAGAGGAGGAAATCAAAACCAACAGGACAATGCTCACTGATCA
>JAWWEU010000041.1:2753890-2787107 GCA_035583155.1 Acropternis orthonyx
ATATTAAAATACTTTGTTGTGGAACAGAGCAATTAAGAGGAGGAAATCAAAACCAACAGGACAATGCTCACTGATCATCATCTCCTTCCAACTGCAGGGACTGTTATGTTCAAGTGTTCTATTCTTCTAAAACCCCACCTCTGTTATTCACTCTCCCTCCCAAGTTTTACAACTCTCTTTCATAGAATCATAGAATCGATTGGGTTGGAAAAGACCTGAGAGATCATCGAGTTTCCTCCCTGAATTCTTTCCTTTACATTCTCTGGATGGTCCCTCTTGGGGAAAATCTGCAGCCCAGCCCTTCTGCAATTTTCTCTCTTTCAATTTATAATCTCTTGCCAGATAAGTGAGAAGCACAGTAAATCCACTGCTTTCAGCACCTCCAGTGCAGAGCACTTGTAGCCAGAGCAGGACTAACCTACAACACCAGCACTGCAGATTTTATCTTAACATAAATACATCACCACATCCCAACACTCTGGGTGCAGTAAAACCATATACATGGCTTGATGAACTTTCTAAACAAAATTCATGTCTCACAGCAAGTGGGAGTGCTCATTCCCAAAAGAAAAGGAGTAAAACATAAATAAAGATTACAAAGATAAAGCCTCTAAATAGATTTTTAAAAAGGCTGCACCTGAACAACAGACCTCTTAAATGCATATAAAAGCTTCAAAACACTTTTTTTTAATCTTACTGCTGTTCCCCAACACACAAAGATGGATTCTCAGGGGGAAAAACCCCATGTCTTTTCCCCACTCTCTACATTCTGTGTTATCTTACACCACCCCAGCTCATCTCTGCTTTTCCTGTTTTCCCTCTTCTTCATCCCTCACTCCACAGGGAAACTGGAAGCCATCCTGCCGGTACCCTGCATTCCCCGAAAACTCCCCAGGAATTCCCCCTCCCTCCAGCTGCACAACCCTTTAGTCTGGACTGCTTTAGGACACAGGAGGCTGGAAAAGATCCCATCCAAAGACTTTATCACTGGATTCCCAAAAATCCAACCAGAAGTGACGGGAGCACAGTGATAACAAAAACCCTGGAAACACTCAGTGCTCCCAATGAACATGGAGAGGTGGCGCTTCAGAACAGTTATTGCACAAAGCATCAAGCTTGCCAGTTTGGCTAAAAACTGAATTAATTAAGAGCTGGTACACAGCTCAGGACAAATTTACTCCAGGTATTCATTCTAACCTGCAGTTTAGAAGAATAAAAAGGGAAAATTATTTCCAATATGCCTCAGATTTCTTGGGGTTTTATTTGTTGAGATAAAATAAGTATCTCTACTTACAAAAAGTAAAATAGAAGAAAATCGAGGGGAAAAGAATGCTAAGAATTGATTGATAAAATGAAAAATTAAGAAAGAGAACTTCTTGAAAGAAACACCAAAACTTCAGAGGATACATCAGATAAACCAGTGGCTTTGGAAAGGTCAGCAAAACAACGTATTTTCTTAACAGAGTTCATTTCACTTTCACAACCCAGAAGAATTCCAAACCCATATCTCACAGTGGTACTGGACCTGTTTTCCTGACAAACCCCAAATCAGACTTTTCCTTTCCCCCCCGTGCCCGAGGAGCTCTGGGTGACACTCAGGATGGCCAGAGCTGAAGTTCAAAGGGACACCTTCCCCTTTGCCTCAGGACAAGCCACCCCCACCTGTGCTGCTTTGCTGTCCTGCTGGAAACAGATCTGTTCCTGTTGCGTTGCATCTTCCTCATGTGACCCCCGGATTTTCCAGCAGTGACCCTTTCCCAACTGGTCCCATCCATGCCAGAAGTATTTGGGGAGAGATGACTAAAGGCCTGCTGCTGCTGCAGCTTTCCCAGGCTGTGATGTGGTTATCCCTGCAAAGGGCCATGTGTTCAGCATTACAGAGCCCAAACAGGTGCAGCAATGGTTTATGAACACAGGGCTAAAGGTTAAAAGCAAAAAAACCCCACACTTATCCTATTTTATGTTCTCCTGTTGTACTACAAAGAGGTTGAAAACAGTTAAAGGTTTCTCCAAACTCTTTTGCACAGCACTACTTTTCTGTTAATACATCTACATTCTATAAATAAAAGGCTTTATTCCTAATTGAGCTTCACAAACAAAATAACATGAAAACACATTTAAGTTTTCTAGTTAATAGCACACACATGGTGATTGTGAAACACTGTCTGTAACCTTTCCAGTTCAAACCAGCACCATTAGCAAAAAGTCCTGCATTTTTACTGTGTGGTTTAGAGGATTTTTCCACTGAACCAGCAAAGTATTAAGTGGGTATTTTATGTAGCTCCTTGGCATGCACTCCTGTTTATTTAATTTGAAAATATTGTTCAGATGACAACACTGTGCTTTCAATTTATTTTTGGGGCTATTTTCACATCTTATGAAACCTTGCCTCATCCTGAGACACTGGTGCTTTGAATGTTTTCAGTACAAAAGAAGAGTCAATATTAGAGCAGGGAAAGTGATTGCGTTGTGCAAGTGCTTGTTTGAGCATCACACGAGGCTGCCAGGTGGCAACACAAATCATTTCACACACATTGTTTTATTAAAAATGGAAGTATCTACAAATCAAAGTCACCCTCTCCTCTATCTCTGCCAGAGGCGTCTTTTGAAGTGTCTTGAAAGTAACTTTAGGACAGTTCCAATGCATAAGTGTCCTTACAAGATACCAAAGGAAAGGGGGGATGATTCTGTGCTTTGCTGATGATGCCCCTTCCTCCCCAAGTCAGACCTATTTGGGGTCCTTTGTGGGTGTAAAAACTCGTGGACAGCAGGGAACTCAACTTTCCAGGAGCTGAAATCAGGAATTCTAAGGGCAAACACAGAGTGCTGGATTTGGGGGTTTTTTTAATGACTGCTTGGTTGGTTTGGGGGTTTTATTAATTGCTTTTCTAATGCACATTGAGTTTCCTTTCCTGCTCATCAATTCACCATCTTTCAAAAAAAAAAAATGTTTTAAATAAACCAAGTAGTTTGTGACAAAGTATCACATGCAATCAACTTCCTTAACCCATGAAAAAGGTGCAAATGACCAAAAGTTCTATTTTTACACACGTTCATAACAAAATGACATGGTGTAAAAGGGACTTAGGCAAGCTTTGACAGAAATCTCACCAATTCACAATGTTCCAAAGAAGTAAAATATGAATAAAAGAGGATTGGAGCTCAATGAGGCAAATATAGAAATAATGTAGGTCCTAACAGAAATAAGGTCAAGGTCTGCAGATTTTTAAAGGTATACAGAAGTTAAATAAAGACCTCACTAAATCAAAGGTTTTACTTCTTCTGCTAAAAGGCAGTTTGGAAAATTCCTAGAAATCAAACTCTTCTGTTCTTTCAAATGTGTTCAGAAAGTCTTTGTTATTCCCTAAGTAATTGGGAAATACATTAAGGAGTTAATGAAAAGCCCTGACACTTCAGCAAAAATTCTCTTCCACGACATTCTTGTGCTATAACAAACTTTTTTAGTGCCCAATTTCCAAGGGAAATGCCACAGGGACTCCCAGGAATCTTACCTCTTTCTCCTGCGTTCGAAGCAGCGCCCGCTGGTCACGAGAAGGGCTTTTGGCAAAGCCAGTTTTGGGTGTCATCTATTGAATGAGAAAACGTTCAAGACTTAGTGAGCTAAAAACAGCGAGTCCAAGTCAAATCAGCCCTGGCAAGAAATTAAAAATACAAAGAATGTTTGTTTGTTTGCCCTTCTGAAATTTCAAGGGAACGTAACACCTACCAAAGACATCGGCATCGGCTTTTCTCTCAGATATCTTGGGTTTTCTACCTGAAAAACAAGCCAGAGAAAAGTCATTGTGGCAACAATGTCTCATGATGAGGATCCTACAAGCACTGGCACAGCAACTGCAGCGCTCCAAAGAGCCACGGAAGGGATTTCAACATGCCTTGAATGTTGCAGAAATAGGAAATCTTCCTAAGAGATCGCTGGGGTGGATGTGACCTACTCAGCAAGTTTTGTAATGTAAATGGACAAAAAAAAAAAAAAAAAAAACAAAAAAAAAAAAAAACAAAAAAAAAAAAACAAACCACCAAAACCACCACACTTTTTTTGCCCCAAAACCCTTGTGGTTGTAGAAATTCCATCAGTGCACATTTTAAAAGAGTTTGGCAGCTACATACATGGCTTATCCAAAAGATTTCCAGCTTTACTGGATGCATTTCCATTGAAATCAGTGTAAAGCTACAATAAATTTACAGATTATACTGATTAAAGCCTAGTGTTTTTGAAAAATTACAGTGGGGTGCATTGAAACAACTGCCACACATGTAAGTCACAGGGATAAAACATAAGGAAATAATTCATTAGCATCACTGTGTAATTAAAGCAGCTCTTTTAATCACTATTTATAAGACCTGAACACAAAACATTGTTCCCAACCCACTTCCTCTATCAGACAGCTCTATCTTCCTCGTTTGCTCAGATGAGGAGGCTCAAACATCACATCACAGAGGATGCAGAATGCCCAAAAAAGGCTTTCAAGGGTACAATTTGTACAATGGTGCTGTGAGATCTGGATTATGAATTTAAAACCACAAAGACTAAATGTAAGATTAGGCTGATCTAGGAGGCATGGCAAATAGATCAAATGCTTGCACTTTCTCCAGCACTATTAAATAATTTGTGTGTTGAATTTATTGGTGAAAAAGAGGCTTAATCCCTCTGAAATTCCAATTTGATACAGTGCTATTCATTTCCTGTCCTAAAAGGTTATGTAGGGTTTCTATTTGGTGTTGAAGAGTTGCCATATTTCACCCAGTAATTGTAGATGTTCATGTTTAACACAAATTCCATTTCAGCCAATTATTAGCTATTATTTTAACAAAGTATAAGAAAATGAGGAATTTAACAAATATCCTATTTATTTTTATTGCCAATGAGTTTACTACAGTTGCATTAAACTTCCTTTCCTACAAAACCCACCACTGAAAGAAGGAATCCTCTATCTGGCCCTGACAATATAAAAAGCAAAGGTAGATCCTACTTGTGTGTGAGAAAGAAGGAAAATGTGTCTCTAATACTTTGTATGGCCCAAGTCTTGCATTTTTTGATTTTGTAACAGCAGCCATATGTGCTTTGAAGTTAAATGTTCCCACTTTGTTACTTGTTGTGGATTATATCCACTTAAACTGATCTGTAAACATTTAATGCCTCAACATTCATTCTTTTCATGCTGGTCTTCTGCAAAACTTCTTGTTCTCAAAATTAGACCACATTAAAGAGGGAATATCACAATAAAGAATGCCCCAAAAAAGAGAAAAAACCGGCTGTATTTATGAGAAACATGCAAATTTAAAAATAATAAGCAAAAGGTCAAAGACAAGCCAAAATACATATGTATCAAACTGAGGGACTGCCATGAGAAGAACAGTAAATCACATGCTTTTTTAAGAGTACAAACCAAATAAATGTCATCATGAAAGACATCTTTATTTGAACTAGAATTGAACTCTAATTTGTAAATACCACTTCTTAACAAAAATGGTGTTTTGGATTTCTTTGTAGAAAAGATTTTTAATTCCCCTGTTCTACTGGGCAGTCAGACACAAAACCATTTGTGAGGACTGGAATGGTCACCTTCCAGTACCTGAGTCCTCCTAAAGCAGAGGTGTGAAGGTGTTGGGTGACCAAACCCCCATCTCTTAACAGAAATTATCTACTCCGTGAAAATATACCAATTTCCCTAAGCTGAAAAAGAATCATGGTAGATGTGTGCATAAAAACACAATTCCAAAACTGAATTTGAGGCAAATCAGCCATATTTTTTAACTTAATATTGTCAATTTCTATTTATTTAACAACCCTAAAGTGGTCAAAACTAAACAGTTTTGAAATCTATAATTTTAAAGGCACCAATGCAAGGAATGAGTGAAACACTGAGAAAAGTAAACTGATATAAAATGGTTTCTCCCAAAATCAAGGACAAAAGCACAATTTTGAGCTCTGCTACTTCCACAAGACTCATCCTCAGGACCTCAACTATATTTCATCCTTCAGGCTGAAAACAGTGCCCAGCTCTTAGAGCTGTGCCCAATATCCTAGTCCAGAAACTCACACCAAATCTCTCTTGCTCAGTAAACACCTCAACAATAACAACACTAATGTCCTGGTTCCATCCTGCCCCTCCAAAAGCCCATCTCATCCTCTGGAAGATGATTATCCAGGTACAGTTGCGCTCAATAATGTACATTTCAGGTCAGCCACAGAGGCAGAAGGTAAATTGTGTATTTTTAGATTCATGGAACAAAACCCCCACATTTGGATGAGCAGGCTTGTTGCACGTTCCCCCCTAAGCTGCTTCAAAGACAAAATGCGATTGTTTTCAAAACAAGGATGGCAAAAACACACATGAAAGAGTTAAGAACACTTAAGACTTTGAAATGGTAAACAACTAAACTGAACCTTGCCCTAAATTCTTACTTTAATCTAACAAACCCAGCCAGCATGTTCCCTACAGAAATAACTGCTGAGTAGCTTCAGGAAATTTGAGTAAGGACATTCTTATCTAACATCAATTTGTAGGGAAGTTCACTTTAATGCTGCTTCTGCAGTCTTAGTGGAAGGACATTAAAGCACATGAACATTGTTTGTCAGCATGGAAGTCGAATTCATTTTTTGAAGTCACAACACCACTTGGAGTTCACTGTGGGAAAGTTTTTACAGCCTCCCTGCCCTCCAAGGCCACAACATATACAGTAGGTATGTTTATAGTAAGCAGACAGACTGAGAAACCAAACAAAAGATAATCAAATGGTTTGTACAGAAAGGGTTGAGCTTAACTAGACTGGAAAGACAGGGGCAGATGTGAGCCAAGTGCAGGGAGCAGGGACAGCCTCTGCTGCTGCTGCAGCCACCCAGCAGCTCCCAGCGCTGCCTCTGCTTTAACCCTGTGCTATGGATCCGTTCTCCAAGGAAGGGGAACATGATGCAAGCCCTGACTGCACCATTTCTTAGGGCTAAGTCCTCCGAAACCTTCCTTAGGCAACATTTCCCATGGGAAATCCTTCTGGGCAAGACCTGATGTCCAGGTTCGCTGTACTGAAGGTCCCACATCGCTTCTGGTAAAAGCTAAAGAGTTAAATTCTTGTCCTGGCTGAATTCCAGTGATGGAAACTCATGTTCTCCCTGATCAAAACACCCTCTGCTATTTCCCCATGGTACAAGCTCTTTGCTTTCTACCTAAAATGATGTGTGTGCTGAATTTCCTGGGATGTTTGAAAGAGTTGCTTTGTCACACCTAAAATTGGTTACAATTCAGTGACAAATGGAACTGCATCAGAAGCATCATGAAATATATATACATATATATATAATAGAGAGAGAGGCAGATCAGACTTTGAAGGGATTTAGTTCATTGTTGTTCCTTTTAATAACTTAAATTTTTTATCCAAAATTTGTGTTTCTCTGCAATCTCAAAACTCAGCTACAAGAGGAATAAAAGAAAAGGAAAGAAAGGTAGTTTAACTCCATTATCCAAAAAGCTTCTCTTCCTTGTTTTTGAGACAAACAGATGGTCATCTTCCCGTTAGTTATGAGTGTACCACATTTGCAACAATATGTAGAAGTTTATTGACAGCAATTAATAAAATACAATCACAGAATCATGGAATGGTTTGGGTTGGAAGGGACCTGAAAGCTCATCCCATCCCACCCCCTGCCACGGGCAGGGACACCTCCCACTAGCCCAGGTGACTTTTATCATGTCCTAAAAGAACTACAGAAGGACAAAAGTTCAGAGTAATTACATAACCAAAGATTTACTTAAATTTGTCTCAACTCTTGGCTCTGCAACTTCTCCCTTAAAACAGCAGTACAAAAGGATTTCTTCTTTTCTACATTGCAAATGCAACTCAAAACATAAACACCTGATAAAGGACAGTCCCCACATCAAGTCAGATAAAGGTCAACACAGGCTAAGAAAAGCACACTTTTACGATGTGTGTAAAATTAGCTTACATTAGTATTCCATGTGCGAAAGACAAATTTATTGCACTCAAAACTCAACTTTTTTTTAAATATTTACTCATGCATGACTAGAATCTAAAGAACTTGAACAATAAAATGCTTGATAGTGATAATCAGGAACGCTGCAAGGCAAAGGCAAAAATTCTTTCATTGCTCATGAGAAGCAACAATATTAGCCAAGTAATGCAACAGCCTCACTTGTCCTGCAGTATCTGAAGCTTCCAGATCAGTCTGTTAAGCTCTGAACTCTCTGCTTAGGAGAGAAATCATAAAAGCATTTCCCCAAACTTTTCACAGTATTTTTAGTAATACCACTGATAAAAAAATCTCGGCCACTAATGTGGCCATATCATAAAAACTGAAAATACATCCCCTGTGTGACCTTAAAATACAGGAGCTTTGAAGAAGAGGAAATTCAGAATTTAGTAAAGCAGGAGGTCAAAAGATAACAGTAAAAAATAAGTGAACAGTTTATAATTGGTCATTACAATCAAGGCCATACTGGAACAGTGAAGGCTCAGCAGCAAGTCACAGCTGGAAGACCCCAAGGCTGTCTCAGCATTTTGAAGAGCACCTAGACAGGTCTTTGCAGATTCTTGAATAAAAGCACAGTCTCCATATATATTTGCTTGAAATAATCTCAGTTTTATAAAATTACAAGAATTCTTACTGAGCAAATCCTTGTATAAAGACTTGCGTAACCAAAAAAACCCAAAGTCTGAACAGCTTTTTCAAAACAACTGGTTTTCATGTCAGGCAGCTCAAAGTAAAAGCCATCCTGTATTTTCTTTCCTACCTTCCCCCACTACTGAACTATTCTTTTGGCTCAAGGGTCGTCTGTAGCTGAGGTGGGATCACTTGCAAATGGAGTTTCCTGAGCAGCGTGCAGGTGGGACTGGCAATGTGAGGGGAGCTGGATGCTCCTGTGGCAATGGGAACGCTCACCTGTAACTGCAGCCACACCTGACACCCCAACCTTGCAGATCCCAACGTGCTGCAGCCATTTACTGAGATTTGGTTTTCATTTTTAGTAATTAATGATATGTTCTTCTATGACACCACCTAAAACTTCCTGACCCTTTCAGAACCCACTGGAGGCCGTGATCCACAAGCAGGGAATCACTGCTGAGCAGCCACCCCTCACAGACCTCTCTTTTACAGCCTCAAATCCTCTTTGCCAGGTAACTCCCAACAAGTCTTATCAGGCAAAGTCTCTCAGGAGTGACTTGTTTAATTACTATCCCTGGAGAGGAGACTTGAAAAACTGATTTATGTGTCACAGGAGCCAATTTGTTATCCCAGAGAGCTCCTGTATCAGCAGAGGATCATCACACTTTAATAACCATCCATTATCAACACAACAGGATTGCAAATTTCAATTAGAAAGAGAAATAAAATACAAATAAAGTTACAGAGATAAGCAAGCAGGCAGATCACCACTGATATGGGAATGCTGGATAGAAAGATTCTTTGTCAGCATCAGTTGGAACAATTTGTGAAATGGCCATGGGCAAGTTTTCCCCATTAAAGCAGCTTTAAAAGCTCAAGGTATTACAGTTATCTGCTTGCATAATCCAGGTATTTATACAGCCCAAATAACCACAGTCTGCAAGTGACTACTTGCACCTCTGTTTCAGACACCTGCATGGAGCTCTGGCAAATTGGAGCTGAGTGCTGCTGAAAATCTTTGTGAGGATCCACTTTGGCACTTTACAAAGCTACAATTCCTGAAAAATACACTGATCTAAGTCTGGAAGTACTAGGGATCGTTCCTGTATTATCCTGTCAAAGAAGAGGCAACACCATGCACCCAGATGACATTTTCCCCCATCTCCACCTGCAGTCTGGGAAAAGCAAGAGAAACATCACAAAGGACACAAAAAAGTTCATCTCCTCTCTCATCATTGCTGTCTGTACTGAAGAGAACTTGGCCATCCATGTAAAACCTCGAGTGTTAACAGACAAGATTTTTAAATGCTGTCATATCCCTCTGGACTGACAATAGCATAGAAAGAATAAGGATTGTTTGCCAACTGATTAAAATGACAACATGAAAATATGTGATTCTTTTTAAAAGAACAAGGCTGGACTATTTCATTAATTCAACTCTCATCCCTCTTAACTTCAGCTGCAACTCTGAGCTTTCAACCCATGAGAATAAGCAGAAAACAAGAAGGCAAAGAAAGAAGAAACCTCCCTAATAAAATCAAAGTGATCTTAATAAAACCAAATTGCTATGAGGACATCAATCCTAATGAAATAGGTTAAAGATTCGGTGGTACAAGTGAAAGGGTTATAAAAGAGCCAAAACAACAGGAAAATATATTCGAATGCAGCTACAGAGAGAGGGAACTTCACTGTGACCTCAGAATCGCCATGGATTGACCCCACAGAAAACACAGCCAAGGGAATAAAGTTTTATTACAACAGTAACAAATGCTACTTATTAGAAGGGAAAAGAAGAGGGGAACACACTGAAAAGCCTCTTGAACACTTTCAAAAGGAGGATATTGACCAATAAAGGTTGAGTTGTATTAATGGCTTGCAAATTCTGTATTGATTTCAAAAATAGAGAAAGCCAAACTCTTCTAAAAAAATAGTGTTATTGAGTCATCAAGAAACAGTCTGAGTTTCTACCAGAGTAAGACACTTGGTTTTGACCCCCAGTCATTATTTGGCTTGATTCATCAGTAACCTTATTAAATACAACAACTTTATTCTACCTTAAAAATGAGGCATTTTTAATGTTTTCTTCTCAGGATGACATATATTCATTAATAACATTCCAAGTTTATCCATTAATTTGTAAAGGACTGATTCCCACACCAGTTTAGTTGACTAAGCTCAGAGATGCAGACTACATTAATAAGGAGTTCCCATTCCAAGTTAATAAATAAATAAATAGCATGTTCAGTTTGTTTTACCCCAAGATTCCAACTATTGAGACGAGCTTCGAGGTCACTGTCATCCAAAGAAAGGGTTTTTTCCTGATGATCATCCTGGAACAGAAAAGAGTCAACCAAAACATCAGAAGAGCTGGCAGATACATAATTTAAAATAAAGCTTTTCGTTGGCTTGGCCACTGCATTTCCCAAGAGTGGCATGATACCTCTGACAGCTTTAATGGAAATAACTCAGACACCACGAGGATCCTGTGCTGACAAAGGAATTCAGAGCCTAAATTAGCCTGGCTCTGCACTTTAATGTTCTTTACTTATTCTGGTCTCCTTTACAGAGGGTGAATTTACTAAATAAAAATCCAAATGCTCCATTGTCGGACAACACAACCTATTGTAGAAATGATTCGTCTCCACATTACCCATTGTGGGGCTAATCCAGAATTCAGAGATCAGCTGATCAGCCTCCAAATAAAAAATTAATTTAAAAATTGAAGGAAACCACAGCAGGGCAGTGAGATGTGTCAGAGGACAAGCAGCTGCTGCCCAGCTCAAGGCTGAGGGTCCCCTCTGCACAAAGGATTCCCAGTATCCAGCCAGGACCGTGCTTCTGGTGCTCAAGGAAGCAACAAGGAGTTGTCTTTCAGAAGACAGTGTTCCCATTGGATAACAATAACTATGGACTGCATTTAATGGGGAAGCTGGTACAGAACACTTTACTTAACTGAGATATTTAGAAATACAACACTGAGGTGTGAATTCCTCTGTCTCATGAGGCTTTTTGAGCAAGAGCTTTGTGCATGGGCCTGCCAAGAGATCCTTTGGATCTCCTCCTTTGTCCTAAACATTCAGGGAGCAGGGCCTGCACTGCAGTTAATCAGCACTTGGTTGAGGCAGCTCTGAATGTTTCTTAAAAGGCTCCCTGTTCCTCTACCTGGGCCTGAGTTCTGCCAGAACATCTGTGTGTCACTGACAACGAAACAAGATACTATTTGTTCCAGCCAGCCAAATGTTATCAAACTGTTTGGCAAAGCAAGAGAGGATTATTTCACTTAAAGGCCCTTTTAAAGCTGTAATCACAGGAGAATCCAGTGTATGAAGCTGAAGAACAATGAAGGGCAGTGATTTGTCTAATATTGCCCTGGAAGCTGTGGCAGAGCCAGCAACAAAAAAACCCCGAAACAATCCAATATAACAACAAAAATCCCCACAAAACAACTCTAACCCCCCAAATCCAGGTTTCATCTGAAGAAAATAATTCTCTTAACAATAATTGTTCCATAAGGAATATTTCTGTAAGTAAAATAAACAGGAAGCCAATAAGAAGAAATTTAGTAAATCTAGCATGTGGTTTTACTTTTAATTATGGCATTTCTGTTTTCAAATTACATTTGTATATATACAATCAGCACACACATTCATGCCAATGAGAGCCCAGAGCAGAGACATTCCCTTTTTGTCCACTGACCACCTGCAGCCTGTCATGACAAACCATCCTTTTGCTAATCCTCTATTCCAGATGCTCAGCAGAACACAAATTCCCCCAGAAGAAAGCTTCCAATTTATCCCACTTGCACTTTATGTCCTCATAAATTCTTGGCTGTGCCCAACAAAGAAGGGAAGAACAGTCTCTATGAATCCCTCCGTCTAAACAGGTTCCTCCAGCAAATCCAGTGCTCCATGGAGGGATGGGAGTTGTTTCTAGATGTGGTGAAAGCCACGTTTGTGGAGGTAAACAGCACATTCCTTGCTAACAGATATTTGTCAGGAGCAATTTGCAGTGCAAATGCTTGCAATTATACACACAACATCATGAAATATTTTGGACTACACAGGTTTTCCATAAAGTCTGTTCAGTGTCCTTTCATCAGCCATAATGCTCATTGTGGAAAGTCTGATGAAACAAACTGTCCAAAATTCACTCTTTCAGAGGTCAACCATCACTAAACAGAGCCAGAGGCATCTCTGCAGCTTTCTTTAATCTATTATTGCAAAACACAAGATGATGTCAATGCTGGTACATTGTCAAGCCCAGGGAAAACAATGCACTAAACAGAGGTCAAGCATTAGGATGAACTGGGAGCATCCTACAAGGAATTCCTTCCCCCTGCACTTGCAGAGGACAGATTTTGGTGAGCTGTGGTCCTCCCTATCCCTCCTTCCCAAATGTCTGCACCTTCACACAGGGATCATGACCCACGCAGCCAGAAACATCAGCTTTACAGGGATATATCAAACCAATGCATGGAAAATAGGGCAGGTTCTATGACAAAAAGGAGAAGCATCTTACAGACAGTGACGTGTCCAGGTCATCTTCCTCTGGCCAGGGAGGGAAGTCCCCAGAATGGGATATGTCTGATGGCTTCTCAGTGGATCTGTCCCTCCTATTTACAAGAGTGAGCAGAAAGAGAAAAATTAATTTTCAACAAATTGTGGTACACAGAGGATGTTCATCATAGAGTGGAATCTTTTAAAATATACACAAGAAAATTATCAAGATATAGAGATCAAAAAATGCAGAAAATGAGAAAATGTCTTGTTAAAGGCAAACAAAAGCCTTAAGCATTCCATTAAAAAACCACCACCAAACAAACCCACACCAACAAACCCACCAGAAATATTGTGCACATGACAGTATATTAAAAAGCTTTCCTTTTACTGCATGACCCAATATCACACAATGGATTTTAGAATAAATCCAAGTCAACCAGGAAGGCTGATCCAGGAGAATGTTTTTGAAACAAAATTGTTAAACTGAGACAGCACAGGATGGAATCCAGCAACTCAGAGAAGAAAGAGCAATTGAGGTGATGGAGGGGAGACTTTTAAGACCACAAAAATAGGAGGACTGATCAATGTAAATCATCCTATAACATAAAAATGTGCAGACAAGGCAAGAACCACACACAGCTCAGAGAGGAATGGCTTGAAAGGCCACGGTGGAGAGTAATGTGTCAAAGGAACAAGTCATAAATATTGTCTTAGTTGCATTTAATTTGAGCTCTGTTTTATGGACTAAAGCAGAATATACAGGGGGATGGCAAAGAAAAGCCCGTGAGACAGGACACCAGTGCAGGGTGAACAAGTAGAGTACTGGACAGGGATCTTCTGGGCAAGCTTTTGTCATAAATAAAACACTTGAACAAAAGGAAATTAAGAAAAGCAGGTGAATAAAGCTGTGATTGGTGCACCTGGTCAACAGATATTTGTCAGCCACAGAACAGTGAAAGAAAAGAACAGCCTGAAAAAAAATCAAAGTTACAGGCATTTATTAGATAGTCTGATAGCAAAATATCCAAACCAGTAGTGAAACACCCTTCAGTATGAACTCCACTGTCAAATCCAGAGGTATTAAGGTAATCAAAGACTCCTGTTAGTCCTTTCACGTTCCCATAACTAGTTATATTACATTAAAATCAAATCAGACCAGTAAAACACCTTCCTTCCTTTCCATCTGGCAGCAAATGAGAGGGTTGTTATGCCAAAGCGCCTGCGAGATGAATTAAGTGTTTATTAAGAGAACAACAACTGTTGGATGGACAATGTAAATGAGTCACTTGTAGGAAGACAAACACAAAGTCTCCACAAAGCACAGGGCCCCAGCTTTCATCAAAACAGCAGGGAACAGAGAAATACAACAACTGGGAGCAAACCTTCCCTTCCAGCACCAATAAATCCCATATAAACAACAGGGATGGATGCATAATAACCATTACAAAGCACTAAATAGTTTAGATAAGCAAAGTCTTGGAGGTAAAAAAGATCAAAAGAAATATAATAACACAATGCCTCTTGCATTTCTTACCAAGATTTCATTTGACACAAAATTACCTTTTATTAAAAGGAGATAAATCTTTGCCTGTCAGTAAATGTGCACTTTTATCAGATTTGTTTTCTGAACAATACTCACATTAAACAATTCAATAATGTTCCAACTGTTAAAAATGAGAGAAAACAGAATTCCTGCCCCTATCATTCAGAGTAGGGAATGTCAACAAATATGCAAACCAACCCAAGCTACCTGTAATATTCTCAATTGGACAAAGGGGAGAAAAAAGGTTTAGGTATATCCTAAGTTCTGTATTTGCTGTTTTGAAGAGGAACTGAAAAGGAAGCTGCTTTACTTGACTCTCTAAACAGAATTTCAAATTGATAAGGGTGGTCCGCAATTTTGCTCCAATCAAGTATGTATTCTATTACCCATTCAGTCCCTTTTCCAGCCTTCTGCTCATAGGAGTCGTGTTCCAAAAAAACCACAGGACTGTCTCCTTTCCCTCCCACAGCAGGTGAGTGAGGAATGGTCAGCCTTGCCATCAGCCCTGTGGCCTCCTGCCTCAGCCAAACCACTCAGCCACCGTGGGAGAAGGAAGCAATTTGCTGCTAATAAAGGAGATTAGTAAATAATATCCTCCTAGGAAGAAAGTAAGGGAACTTCACAGGTCCCTCCTGGTACAGCACAGCTACACCCTAACCCTTCACAATGTTTTTCAGGCCCAGGCTCTAAACATACAGTAGAATTTTCCTGTGGGGTCAGAAAGACCAAGTTTCTGTTCAAACCAAACTACACATTCCTCAAAGCAATCCTCTCATGTTTCAAAATAAAGCTGCACCTTCCAAGCACCAGCTGGCTCGGGCTTATTCACCCACACCCCAGTTGGCAAGTAAGGTTTGTCTGCCTCCTTTTTTATTTAGGCAGAAAAACAGCTTCATATAGCAAAGTCAAAATTGCCAAACACAGAATTATTTGTATAGCAAGATAAAAATCACTGTGAAAAGAACTTCTCTCTTTGGCCCTTTGAAAGGAGAGAATCTTGAGATAAATAACATCAAGTAGTTACTCAAACACGTCTCACTGACATTATCTATTTTGCCCTAAGAAAATGTTGTAAGAACTGAGTCACGCAGGGAATGCAAAATTTTCAGCCAACTACACATATTCCATGCCCGTGGATCCAGTTTTCCCAATGCAGAGGAGACAAATCTAATGGAACTCGAACACCATCTGCTGGTTCTCCCTGCAAACTGCACATCCCTGAAGTATTTAATACGTTCCATCTTCACGTGCACCCATAGCTCTTCCAGAAGTGTGCAAATACAAATTAAAATGGGATCTATATGTTGGATATGGGCAATGTTTTAACATAGTCACATATAAATAAATACTAAACAAGCTGTTTCTACAAAACAAAACAACTGAAACATTTACCTTCAGTAGTTTTTCCTACATAACTGGCAGGAAAATTAGCTTCTCATTGCTATGAAGAGTAATTAATGTAATCTACAGAACTATCAAAATTTGCCAAGACAAATTCAGATTTCCTCACACCCAGCCCCACTCCTGGTTTGAGCAACCACTAACAGAGCTGTGCTGACACAGAAAAGTGTCACTTCCAGAGTCCTTTAAACCAGAAACACGTACTTAAAAAATTATGATATACAGCATAAACAGCGTACCTACAAAAGAACAGCTAACAATGGCCAATTGTGAAAAACGTACGGGAACACATTAAAAAAGCATTAAACTTCTGAAACAAAACTTGCAAATGTATCTCTAACCTGATGAAAGGAAAGCAGCAGCTTCATAGAGAAGCAAACACTCACTTCCTCTTGCACAGCACCTACTGAGCCCTGAATAATAGCCACAGTCTAAGAGTGCTTCCTTCACCAAGGATTTCAGAGAGGTGGATTAACTAAGAGAGGATTTCAAGGATTAACTAAACCTCAAAATGAGCAAACAAGAGGAAATTCCATCCATGATGAAAAGCAGTGACATTAAAAAACAAAAAGGAACATAGATCGTGATAATCAGCAAAAAATTGTGCTGCAATGAAAATCCAGAAAACAAATACTTGAGAGCTGTAGATTAAAGTAAAATTTACCTAAGATTCCCAAAAAATAGGACAGAGTAGAGCTGAAGATTTCCAACAGAGTCCAACTGACCAGCCTGGCACTCCTTCGGCACTGCAGGGGCATTTGTCTAAGCCAACAGGAGAACCAGCCTTAACAACTTGCCACATTTCACCCCTTCCCCTGCTCTGGGACCAGCTCCATCCCCAGCTGGCTGGAACTAAGGATGCAGCTTCAACTTGGTGGCTCCTGCAGCCCCACCCCAGCCACTGCCCAGGGCATTGCCACAACCAGGTGCAGCTGTGGATGTTCAGGACCCTGCTGTGCAGCTGCAGGTGAGCAAGGCTGATTTCTTTGAGTCAGCCTAATGACAAACACGCAGGGTTTAGGCACAGGTGGTGCCAGTCAGCAATAAAGCTCATGTGTTTGTAGCAGGCAGCATGATACAGCCTAAAACGTTCTAAACTCAGAGAGGTTGTTCAGACAAGGATGGAGCCATTGCAAAGAATCCTCCCCACACAACAACAACATAGCAGAGTATCCCAAGGCAGCAGCTCTTTCAGCCTCTTAAGTTTCAATAACTATAGCTGAGCCAGCTTGACCTGGAATCCAAGATTTATTATGTTTAAGGGAAATACTCTTGCTGGTTCATAAAGAAGCCCTGATGAAAAACAAGACAAACAGGTGTTCAGTATGAACTAACACACTCACAAAAGATGGATCAAACCTCTCTGTACACACATAACTTTTCTTCCTTTGTCACAGAACAGCAATATTGGTTTATCTGCAGGAAGTCACTACTGTTGCCTCTAACAAAAATGTGAGCAACAATCATAAAACAACCTTTAAATCTACCATCTGTGTGCCTGGTTAGATTTCTAATCTCTATAGAAAATAAAAGGCTATTAAACACAATTTGATAAAACAGCTCCTTTCAGCATTACAGCTTTAGACTGTAAATGTAGACTTCGATTTTCCAAGTTAAGTGTCTGTAAGTGAAAGGAGGAGGAGAACAAGAGGAATGGAAAGAGGATAGAGCTTGGAAGGGCATGGAAAATGAAAACCAGAGAAGACGACATGATGGGGAAAGATAGGAACATGAGTACATGAGGGAGGATGAGAAACTCACACAGACCGAAACATCCAGAGCTTATCAAATCAGACATCTATTAAAAATCAAATAGTGAACCAAGCAAATAGAGAAACCTTACCCCTGTGGAAGTGGTGTTGATGAAGTGGATTCCTCTTTAATGTCACTGTTGTCCAGTTCTTGCAATACCCACTCAGGTAAACAGTTTGAGGTACTGCTTGAAACTCCTGGAGAATTTAGTTCTTTAACTGAAGTTGACTATAATCAAAATATAAATGCAAAATCAACAAAATATATTGACACCAATACATTCTTCACACCATTAAAGTCGTTCCTTTACTGGAATATCTGCAGTAAAAACACTTTTTCCAGTGAAGTCAGTGGCAAATGCCACCTTCCCAAGCCATGGAAATTCATAGGATAGGTGAGGGGGTAAATGTTTTCCAGTGCTTCACTTCTTCAGTATGGGTAGTTTTAATGAGGTAATTAGCACTGTTATCTCACTAAAGCTGATGCCAAGGATTGACACAGTATCTTCAGGTCTTCAGAAAACAAAGTTTAACAGTATCTGTGTGAATAGTCATCTTCCCTTTCACAGAAACACAGGCTCCTATAAACACTTCCCATTACTAAGTCACCCCCTTTTAGCACATTCTTCCTTTCACAAAACTATCTACTGATTAAGACCAAAGAAAGCCTCAAGGCCTTTTATTACATCTTTCCAAAGAATTAGCAAAAAAGTTATCTTTCTGCTCTTTCAGAACACTGATTTTTATAAGTTTTCTAACCTGAGTTTCAAAGCTACAGGTTTCATAAAAGGTTTTTCCCAACATCATTTTTCACACTTGTGCCAAATCAAAACACAAATGTGTTGTTAGGATATATTTAATCAAGTTTATCTCAAAGAAATGACACCCACCATGTAGGAAGGTATAGTTTTCAGCAATCCTTGCTCTGGTTTTTGTGCAAAAGGACCATCCAGAACTCCTCTCTTCAGCATTTGGAGCAAAACTTTGGCATACAAGTTCCGATTCTTCCTTCCCTCTATTCCCACCCCTGCTCCTGAGGGCCTGCAGAGCTTTTTAATCCACAGTGCACATATTCCTCGTTCTGGAAATATAGATATACATTCTCACAATGCATTTTCAGAGCAAATCAAACACACTGAAAAACACAAGCCATCACTGGGCACCAGTTTTGTAGGTGTCTTCCTTCTACACAAAAGTTTAAAGCTTCTGACCAAACCAAACTAAAAAAATGGTTAAATAGATTAAAAATAAGTCTTTTAACTATAGTTCAAATTTATATATTCCAGAAACGTTTTCTATAAATTCATATTTATTAGAAGTTTACATCACTTCCAGAAGCAGCCTGTTGGGAATCAACCCCTAGTAAGGACAGAACAGGCTAACCTATCTACAGGTCCTAACCAAATGTTAACAACTTCATAGCTAAAAGACATTTGTAATTTGTAAAGGCTATCTCAAAAAACAGTGCCTTTTAGAAGCTTTTAGTTTCTAAAGTAATAGGTTTTAAAAAATAAATGCTAATGTGTTTCTGCAAAAAACACATTCACATCATGAAGATAATGACAGATAAGCTCAAACAATTGCAGTAGGGGCCTAAAAAATCCAGCCTTAGAAGCTGGACAAACTCCATGTCAAGACCATGTCGTAACAGGCAGTAAGTTTCTGGTTAAACTAATCGAGACAAGTAAATAGATACAAAATAACAATTATCAGTCACCTAGAATTTTGTTATTAGCCTTTAAATGCACATTTCACCATATTTACCAGAACTGTCTTGCAGCTTTAGAACATGAGGCTTCATAGCCACAACGTAGCGATCCAATTCTGCATCGAGCTTTTGAGAGGCTTCCTCTTCGCTGCTCATTTTCAAGGAGCATCATTCGTCACATTGCAGCAGGAAAAGGTCAAATACCGCTTTCCACCAGCCTCTCCTCATCTCAGGCCACGCAAAGACATGCTTGGAACTACACGGGAAAGCAAACTTAAAGGTGTGACTGTGTTCAAACAAACACAAGCGATTGTTTGCAAACAGCGCTTGTTTAGGTTTGAAATGGAATATCCGACCGCACGCTAAGTGTATTCATTACCCCCAATTTGCGCAGGGCACCCCAAGGCATTCGTGTGATGCCGCATTGCTGGGACTCCTTAGGATGGGGGCAGGGGGTTTAAAGGAGAGGGGGAAGGGGGGAAAGCGCAGGCAGAGCTATAGATAAGAGCGGCAGAGCCCAAAGTGTTTCCAGGGCTCGTTTATAAGGAAGTAGAGAGGCGAAGACAAGCGCTCTGCCCCGACCTGCCCCGGGAACCACGGGATTTGGGGAGCTGGAGGGATCACGGAGGGAATGGCCCGTGTGGGGAACTGAACACAGCCCGGTGTCGGTGCACCCACAGCCCCGGGCTGTGCCCGAGCCAGCCCCCGGCTCCCTCCCCGGCCGGACCGGTGGCCTCCATCCCACCCCTGCCGTGCATCCATCCCACCCGCGGACGGTCCGTGCCCGCGGACAGACCCTGACCCACCGACCCTCCCTCCCTGCCTGGCCCCGGCCCCTTTACCTCGGGGGGGCCGAGCCGGGCCGGGTCCCTCTCGGGGCGGGCAGAGCCGGGCCGGGCCCAGTCTGGGGAGGCAGAGCCGGGCCGGAGGGTCCCGGCCCCGGTCGGGGCAGGCACGGCCGAACCGGAGGGTCCCGGCCCCGGGCAGGGCACAGGGCAGGACGGGGCAGGTCGGGCGGCCGAACGTTCAAACCGGCCCCGCTCCCGGCGGCCCCGCGGGCCCCGCGCGCTTCCGTTTCCGCGGGTGACCCGGCGGGACGGCGAGAGGAGCATCCCCCGAGCACAGCCCCGGGCTCCGAGGGGCTCCCCAGGAACACTCCGGGGAGGGAAAGGCTGGGGGAACGCGTGGGGTTTTAATGAGCGAGTTAAAGGGCCCGCGGGAGGGGCCGCGGGTGCGCCGCAGGAACGGGGCCGCGGCCGGAGCTCGCCGTGTGTGTGTGAGCGGTGACAGCACCCAGGGAATGGCTGGAGCTGTGTCAGGGCAGGCTCAGGTGGGATCTCAGGGAAAGGCCCTTCCCCCCGAGGGTGGTGGGCACTGAGCAGGCTCCCCAGGGCAGTGGGCACGGCCCCGAGGCTGCCGGAGCTCCGGGAGCCCCTTTGGATGATGCTCTGGGGCACAGGGGGGGACTCCTGGGGCTGGGCCTGTGCGGGGCTGAGGGTTGGACTCGATGGTTCTTGTGGGTCCCTCCCAGCTCACCCTATTCTGTGATTGTGTAATATTTCTACCCAAACCCCCACTTGTTTTATAGGCAGATCAAGAAATCCACCCATTCATCCAAAAAAATTAAGCCTCCCATTCCTTTGAGCTCTTCACTCTCTTCTCGAGCCAGTGAAATGACTGTGTGTATGTAGGAGCCCAGATAAAACCTCTGAGTGCTTCATTTATTTCTCTTTCCCAAAAGTCTGTCACAGGCCTTACTGCCCGTGTAGCATCTAAAGCGCTTTTATCTCGAACGAACAAACTCTTCAGCTGTGCTAAGCTTGATTCACACGCACGTACACATCAAATGAGAAACCCTTAAATGTAAGAGAGAAAACTGGCTGTTCCCTTTGATTTCTCAGCTCGTCTTCAGCAGAAGTGACTCCACGTGGGGGCTCGCTGGGTGATGGCTCTGACAGCCACACTTCTCACATTAGTGCCTTAAACACACATTTACACAGAAGAAGTGCAAAAATCAGCGATGGAGTGTTTAATCCATGGTCAAATCTCATGAGTGGATTACAAAGATGATTTGTTATCTTGAAATTCCAAGTTTAAAAGAATTGTCTTTTAATATGATTTGGAAGATGGGACTGCTTTTAATGTGATTGAAAACCATGGTAGGTTCTTGCAGTATAGTGCGACTATCAGGGGGCTGAGCTTGCCAAACTTTTCACCTCTGAATCTTCACTTCACATAAACTCAGATAAATTCGGGGGGGATTTTGTAATGAGTATAAAATCAATTTGTCCAAATCACAGGAGAAAGAGAAGAGTTTTGCGAGGTGCTGGAATACTAAAGGCTGAATGGACTGAAGAATGTGACTCTCTCCAGGCAGGTGATCCAGGGATAGGTCTGCATTTCTGTCCAGCTTTGCAAATCTGGTTTTCACCATTGAAAAGGGGTGGAATTTCTAAGCCCACCTTTTTGTAAGTTGTTTCTGCTTTCTTTTCACTGTTTCAGTGATTGTTTCTGCACGTTGCTGTCAGGTTTGAATATGCCTCTGTCATGATCATCACAAAGTATTTTGTAAAACTGAATTTGCTGGAAGATGGTGAAAAAGAACATGAGGCTGAGCAGAACCAATGAAATGGGAATCACTTCTCCAGGAGAAGTTTTCTGAAGGAATAAATCCAGTTTTGGGGTCTGCTTACCAGAGCAGGGTGGCCAGAGAGCTTGAAGCCTACCTGCAGTGATTTGATAATGGCATAACTTCTGTCAAAAAAAAAAAAAAAAAGAAAAAGAAAAGATTGAAGAAATGACTGAGTTCTTGTCTCCAACCAAAGCTGCAGCCTGGACATGAGGAGCACTGACCCTCCTGAGGAAACCACTATAGATGACTTTGTATTAGAGAAGACAAAGATAGCCCAGCCAGAATACAGAACAAACTCCCAATTTGAATTGTAAAAATATGATCATTTAAGTAAAACACATTCAGTACTTTTTTTTCCACCTCATTTTACCATGTTCTCTTATCTCTGTAACTGTCTCAGCAGGTTGCCATAAGTAACATGAACACAGCTTAAGGCATTCTTTCAAACAATCTCAAAAGATGAGGCAGCTTTCAGTGCCTCGTACCAGCCTCTGGAACACTTCGAGTTGCAAGACATTATTTTTCAGACTTTCTGAGCAAATCTTTCATGTCTGAAAAGTTGTGATTCACAAACACCTCACTACTTCAAAGAGTTAACAGGTCACAGATAGTTTTTTTTCTCCCTCTTCTTGCTTCAGGAGAGTAGATAATAAATTCAGCATGTGCACAATGGCTCCTAAGGGTGATCCTTTCAAGTGTTGCAGAAATGCATATCCAGTGAGGAAGCAGGGCCAGCTGACGAGTTTGGTCATTATCCTGCTGCATGGGTAAGTAGAACTGGGAAAATTTGCTTAGAAAAATCTCACTTTCCCTGGAGCAACTGTTTTTGTGCTAAATACAAGTCATTTCAGGGCCAAGCAGCATTTAGGTGGCAGTGAGTGTTGCCTTTACTCACAGCAGCCTCACAGGGTTTGCTGTGAAACACAAGTTAATATTAAACTGTGTTTGGTCTCTCATTGACCATCCTGAACATCCCGATCCCAGAGATGGATCCACAGGACATTCACACTCCATTTCCAAACTTATTGGTTCCTGCCAGCTGGTTCATGTATGTGTTAGAAGAAATTGTGGATATCTTGGCCTGTAGTCAAATGTCATTCAAGGATCCCACTTAAACATGTTGGGAACCAAAACACAGCACACATTGTACCAATGAAATACCCACTTCAGTTGCCAGCATGAATTTTGTCTGTCTCTACATTAGAGAATTAAATTGCTGATGAGTACAAAGGATTAAATACTTAATAATGGCTGCCTCAATCTCTCCTTAAAAATAGGAAGCATAAGGACAAATTATATCACTCATACTGTTAAAATATTCATATGCAGCCTTCAAAAAAATAAAGGATAATTAGAGTATGTTCAGAGTTGTTTAATGGCAGCTGTAGAATCTTAAAAGTAGTTTGATCTTAATGCTAAATGGTCCTTTTATAAAGTTCTGCAGTAGCTTGCATGTTGTGTAACTTACTTATGCTTTTAATCAGAGAAAAGGCTTTCATACTGCAGAGGGAACCACGTATGTGACTCATGACAATTCATTGTATGTGCACTACAAGTATTTCTTTATCGCTTTCTAGTATGTTGAAATTATAATTGCTTTTTTCTGAATGGAAATACAGACATAAGCACAAAACTTGCTGCACTGGCTCATACCAGTGAGCTGCCTGTACCATAAATCGAATTAAAAGTACAGTTTTCATCAAAGCTACTTAATGACCAGAGATCATTATGACTGTTGCCCAGTGGTGTACCGTTCTCTTTACAAATAAAAAAAAAAAAAAAAAAAGGAAGAAGCAGTTACGTTGTGTAATGTTGAAACAGTGGTAAAAATTAACAGTTGTTTAAAACAACAATTTCAGGTGAAATTAGAATCTCAAAACCCCAAATAGTCTTAGCAATTTTTGAATATTTTTTTTTTAAATGTAAAAGATGTGATGCTATGGACATTTAAAAATGGACACTTAAACTATGGTGAGGTATTTGGCTTCTAAACTCATCTTGAAATCTCAGGCTTTTTGCTTACATAAATTCTGGAAAATCCCAGGCTGATGAACCCTGTGTGTCTCTATAATTAAAGGTCCACTCCCTGTCACACGGGAGTGTTAATGGAATTGGAACCCAGCTAATTACTAATAATTAAGGCCCTTCCGTATAGATCAATCCAGAGCTAAAGGATTTGATTGATGATGAGGTGATATTAAATAAGGACACACTAGTGGCTGGAAATCACTTTATTGTAAAGCAACCACTATTGAGGGAGTCATTTACAGTTGCATAAATCTTGGAAATATCAAAGAGAAGCAGCATTGCAGGGGTTTGGGAGAAGGCAGAGAACAGAGAATGGAAGTTAAGGGTTGAAATAATGTGTTGTAGCTTGTGGAAGAGGCTGGTGGGGATGGTGGGAGGGGAAGGAGCAGAGACTGCGTTCCCAGAGTCTGGAGTTCATCTGGAAATTTACACTTTTCCTCTTTATGTGACATGTTCTGTCTCAGTATGGCAGAAATGTAGTACTGCATTATTTCCCTCATTCATGCCTCGTCTTCACATGCCTTCATGTCTGATGGGTCCTTCTTCATAAGAGATGAGAGAAAGCCACGTTCTGTTGGAAACAAGAACTTGGGTTAAATTCTTGAATCACGCGATAGCTGAAAACAATGTCTCATGGATCCTGTGGGGGGAGCAGCCAATCTCTGCATCATGGTAAAACATCTGGAAGAAATACACTGGTTGAATCTCTCTTTCAATGAAAGCTAAGCTACACACATCAGAAGCCAAGCCAAATGTGAGGAAAGATGTTTTCATGGTGCATGTTCTGTGCTTTCCCTTCGCTTACAAATGAAAATAAAACTTACAAGGAAAATTCTCTGCAAGGAATGTTGAGAAAACAAATGCAAAACATTTCCTAATTTGCTAACAAACATCAGCATTGTCTGTTTGTTTATTTATTCTAAAAGCCTCTGTGCCTGTGAAACAGTTCTTTCAGCATCAATTCCTTGCCACAGCTACCAGCTGCTTTTTAACACTTTTGGTCCAAAGTGTGTTTCTGATCAGCACAAGTTGCGAATAAGTCACCAGAATAGGAGGGAATACATCAGGTTCTCAAGGCCTGCAGCAGTGCTCAGGCTCTTTGCTCCCATAGAAGGTGCTAATCCAAGGATTCCTGAAATCCCAGAAGGCTTTACATATGGCCCTTTCTTTGGGCTAGGCCACCTTTAAATAACACCACCTAGGACAGGCCAGGAATTAAAGCAACGCTTTGGCATATCCAAAGGAGAAGTCTTGCTGGGCATGAACTCCTTCTCCCAAGGAGTCCAGTACAAGGCAGACGAATCAGCCACTCAAAGAGGGCTCGGAGGCTGAACTCTGACACTGCCCCCACACTGAAGCCCTTGTAATGCCACCAGCAGAAGCTGCCCTGGCATCAGCCTCAGTCCTACCTTTGAAACAGGCAGGGAGGGTGAAGTTGCCATCCACACACGCCACGTCCACAGTGTAGGCACAGGATTTCTCTTTGTTCTTGCAGAAGAAGGACACAGTTTCCCCGTGCAGAATGCCCTCCTTGAGGTCATTCTGAACTCTCTTTCTCTCGCCATTGTATAACACCACGGCTTTCTTCACTGGTATTTTACATGGGGCTGTGGAAAAATCCAGTTATAAGGAAGATGTAAGGATTTGAAAAGGGAGTGGGGTAGATCCCATCAGATTTATGTATCAGGACCATTTTGGAATGAAAAATAATGTGTCCCACATATCTACAGAACTTCTGCTGGTATTTCAATGCTACAGAAATTCAGACACTGAAGAAGAGGGTCAAAAGTTTGCCATGAAAATCCAACCTCGGTAGAATTTCTAATGATATTAGGAAGAGGAGAGGAAATACTCAGACAAAATAAAGTTACATGGCTGAATATTGAAGTCAATTCAGATCCCTCATGTCATACAATGTTCAGTGCTAGGAGAGGTCTTGGATAATCAGGGCCTTGCAATTAGTGTTTTGGTTTCCTTTTGAGCACAGCTCCTGCACAGAGCAGTAATTGCTCACCGGGGGCAGACAGCATAGGAAAATCCAGTTTTCTGTGGTTCCCAACAGGTGGGGGGTGCATACCTCTACAGACTGGCTTTGTGGACCAGTTTCCAGTCTTTTCACAGCGGGAATGCTTGGATCCCTCCATCACGAAGCTGGGCTGGCAGCCGAAGCTGACGCTCTCGTTGTAGTGGTACGTCCTGCGGACAGCAAACTCTATAAATCCATTTTCTATCCCTATTGGAGTGGGGCAGGTGACAACTGCAGGACAAAACCAAAACCAAAGCTTTATCCATGTCACGGGTCTAAAATACACACTGTATACCTGAAACATACATAAAACTTACATGGTGGTTCATTTCAGCCCCTTGCACAGGAAAACACAGCTTAAAACCCCACACCAAGCAAACAAACATTACTTGATTTAAACACACACATGTTGCAATCTGGGGTTATAGCAAAAAACTGCTTAAATATTCCGTAGTTTCGCTGCAAGTTCTTAGGACTAAGGGTAAGGTTGACTCTTTCTTAGATGAATCCAAGCTTAAAACAAGCGTGCTGGAGGCCGGGCTCAGATTCCCCGCTGTGAACCACGTTTAAGCAGGATTTGTTTATATAACCTTTATACCTGCAGCAAACATTTTGGCAATGCCATGTTGTGTTAGCAGTGCCCTCACATCCCCGAGCCTGCCTTGCAGAATAATTCTTCTGTACATTTGCAGTAATAGTTGTTAAAAGTAAGAAGTATCAAGGTTGTTCATGTAGTTCTGTATATGCAAATGTAGGGAATATTTTTGGGTGTTCCTTACCCTTGCACTCTGGAATGCTGCTCCAGTTGCCGTTGGCCATGCAGGTGGCTGTCTCGTTCCCAAAGAGTGCAAGAGGGGGGACACATTCAAACGTGATTGTGTCCCCGAAATGATAAACGTTTCCAGGTTTGAAGCGGCGATAAGAAAGGACTCCAAATTCAGGGAGCGGGGGAGGTGCACAAGTCACCGCTGGAAAAGCACAGCATTCATGGAAATTAAAGCTTAGGGGTCAAATTGTTCCTGGAGTCAGAAGAGCAACTTGTTTGTAACTAAATGAACCCCCACTGCCCCTCATGGAATCGTAGCTGACAAAAGCAGTAGTTCAGATTAAAAGTGTCAGGAGCCTCAGAGGACGGAATTCATGGGTTTTGCTCTGTTTTTCAGACCATATTATTGCTCCTTCAGTACAGAGCTTATGCAGGATAGGTTATAGCAAAACCCTGTGTAACAGTGCAAAGGCATCACAATATCCTCTTTTTATACACCAGGAGGAGGAATTTGAGTGGATAAGCATCTTACCTCCAGCTGCAAATAGCATCCCTGATCCTGGCCTTTTGTACAGACCTTTAAACTGCATTTCTCTAAAATCCACAGGCCTAAAACCAAACATACAGGGTTCTGCTGGGTTTTTCCTAACCATTTTTTCACACTGCACTGTGGAAGACCTCTGAACGACAGTATATGTAATGCTGAGCAATGGGAAGGAGCCTTTCTGGAATAAGAATAAGAACAGAGAGTAGCTCTTTCGTATTGAAACACATACGCTGACACTGTGGAAAAATTCCAGTCCACTTTCCATCTGACATGCACTGGCTTGTTCTTGATCCAACAAGGTTGTAGCTGGAAACAAAAAGACCTGGTTATCAGAGAGCTTAATGATCAGGGACAAGAATCAAGTCGTTCTCTGCAAGAAAGGTTAGTATTTCTCATACACAGACTTAAGAGTGCAGCTCTGAAACCCATCTCTTGTCCAGCACCTCCTGAACTCACAGGGAGTTTAGAATCAAATATGAAAAACTGTTAATATTCAACTATTGCAGAGATCCAGGCAGAAGGCTGGATACAACAAGATGTTTTGCTTTTTCAGTTACATATTCTGTTTTATATATTAATTCCTACAATTGATTAAAATTAGGGATATATGTAAGTAGCAAACATATATCACTGATTGCTAATGTAAATATTATGGTTTCTTGGGAGGAGTTCCTAGCTAATTGTAGCCATTAGGATCAAATATTGCAAAGAACTCAGCACTGTTAAGAACTAAAGTTGCATTATTATATTTTACTGCCAGACACTCACTTCAGTGTCCGTATGCACACTAAATGCTCCCCTCCCATCCTCTCTACATACATTATTAGCATCTACTCTGAGTTTTAAAGAAATATTTATCCTGTGTCTATCATTTCAATATCGCACAGCTGAAAACCAGTACACTGTAATTAGCAAAATCAAATCAAGTCCCATCGCGGCATTTGGTGTCATAGTTGAGTTTATTTGTTCCTTATCTTGTTCCTGTTTTGCAGAAGAAGAAGATAATTGAGACTGTTGATATTCTCAGTGAACTCCAGGCTATGTCTCACCTTCCAGGTAAACACTGTAAAGTCATTAATTACCCAAGTGAAATGAAATACATACTACTATCAAATGCTCCCTGCATTAACCATAATTATTTTTCTTTGAATGCATCCTCATTTCTAAAGTTAGTGAGTATCCTTGAGTAAAAGTGCATTTCCTGCAGGGACCAAGTGAGGATTAACCTCTTGTTTTCATGTATTGAGCTTGGAAAGGCATAGAAAGACAATTTCCAGTCTCCAGAGCTGAACAGCATAACAACATTGATGGAGATTATCCACTCTCTGCTGTAGGATTTCATCTCATGATGTAATAAGAGGATTTGAAAAGCAGGGGAAAACAGTCCAGAATAAATCTTTGAATAAAATCTCTGCTATTTTGATGGTTTCCATATTTGTAAGAGTAGCAAAGCTCCAGGATGTTACAGCCAAGACTGAACAGAGGACCACCAGATAGGCTTTTTTTCAATAATTTCTCAAGTGTAGATGAGTTTTATGTGCAGTTTTTTAAGTTCTCTGCCTGCAATATGCAGTGGGTGATACTAGAATGTAATATAGTGATGTAGGTTGTTTATTTAACAGCATGAGGAAGGGACTGCTTACCCTGGTTCACATGAAAAATTTATAGTACTCTGATAATGGTGGTCTACAAAATCAATTTTTCCATTCTCCAAGGTTCCAGGAGAGGCACATCTCTGTGCTGTTCATTAAAGATAAAAAAATGATAGTGTTATTTCATGAGACTTGAAATAATAATTTCATTATAATGGCAATAAGTTGCTCATAAAGAATCATCCTGTCTTTCCCCCTCCTCTACTCCCATGGACTACATTGCTGAAGTCTGGCTGTTCTGTTTCTATCAAAATATAGTCCTTTCAAAGGTTTTGTGATTAAATATTTTTTAGCCTTTGATTGTCTGAGGGATACAACTTCAGTGCGGTGAAATGATTAAAATGAAGGGTGAGGGGTGCAGTGAACGCAGGGGTTATCAGGCAGTGCGTGTTAGAGGGAAAGCACTGCAGGGCGGGGCAGATGAAGGTTCACCATGTCCAGGTCCAACCTCCATCCCCATCCAGGAGCAGAGGATTAAGGGCAGGCCACGGGACGTGGATGGGAAGATCCTTCCCCTGTTCCCACCTCTCTTCCCTCCCACACCCTGTTGTCTTCCAACAAGCAAGGGAAGAACAGCTGGATATAGAAGCACATCTGTTTCAATGCATCCCATTCCTGGCACGGACTGTAGCTCCCCCTTTGCGAGGAGAGCCCAGCCCGGGGGCAGGAGCGGGATGAGCAGGGATACTCACGGAGGCACAGCAGGGTGTTGAAGGCCCACTTGCCGGTCGGGAGGCAGGTGTATTTCCTCTGCCCGTTGTTGGGGACGAACCCCGGCCTGCAGGTGTATTCTACCTCCTCACCCACTTCATACACCTTTTTGTCTACATTTAGTGTGGCAAACAGCACTTCTGGTGGCCTGGGACACACTGGAGGAAAGGAGATTCTTTACAAGAAATTGGGTAGAAAATTGGACAGTTTTCTGTGTCATCATCAGTGATAGGATCCTTCTGCCTTGAGCTGAACTGTCCTGGGCATTCCTTACTGAGGGGCTGGGGACTGCTGTATGTATTATTCAGGAAAAACCATGCTGTTCTTCTCCTCCTCAGCAGTTCTTCGTCGGCCTCAGTTAGATTTTGTGTCCCTGAAATTTACTTTTCCTTCAAAATAGATTTCTGAATGTGGTCTGCAAAGTGAGTCAGTTCTGGCAAATTACTTTGGACAAAAGAGGGTGAGGGGGAATTACAGGCAAAGCAATGCATTTCATTTTTAATCTAAATTAGTTTGGTGGGGTCAGCTGGAAATCAGGTATCTTTTCTTGTAATTAAGTTTCTTTTTCTCTGCTTCCTCTGATTTCTCTGTTCACTGGGTCAAGCCCTCTGTTACATTAGAGAGCTCTGATTCCAAAGCAGCTTTAACATGTTGTCAGCATGAACAAAGCTGGAGGGTGAGAACAGGAGGGAGCAGCAAGGGAGGAACGGAGGGTGCAGCCTGTGCTGGCAGTGGAGTGAGGACAGGGACACAGAGCTCCTGCTGCAGAAATAAATGGCAAACAGAGGGAGGGGCTACATGAAACAGTGCCCAGAGCCCTTGGCATGGGGGGCAAGGGGGAGAAAAGCGAGGCAGGAGCTGTGCTGGATGGAGGGGAGAGCAAGGTGAGTAGGGAGCTGGGTGGAGGGATGGAGCAGGATAACTCCAGGCACACAGAGTGCCCCCCCTGGAATGAAGGCAAGCCAGGTCCCACAACTCCTGCCAATACTTCTGTTTTCCTTCACTTTATACTTTTGTGTAAAGCAACTCACCTCACTGTGGGAAGGGGCAGAGGAAGGGATGGGAAGGGGAAAGGCACAGAAACGGTTTTCAGAGAAAATCCCCAATCAAAACACTTGACTGAAATTAGCTAAAGGCTTTAAAATCCTATTGTTTTCTCCAGCTTCCCTCATTCCCACTTATAGGATGGTGTTGCCCTTAGGAAGTGGAAGACACTTACCTTTTGCTGCCAGAGCTGAGTGGCTCAGAGCCACGATGCCCACGAGCAGTGCCAGGGGGTGCATCGCTGCCAGTCCCCGACGTCCCGAGTGACCCTCGGGCCAGAGTTTCTCCCCTTAAAAACCAAGGCAGCCACAAAAGGATGGTTACATATTAACTCTGTGTGTTTATTCCCATGCCAGTAAACAGAAGATAAAAGGCTCCTTGTGTTGCTGGTAATAAAGGCTGAACCAACCATCACATGTTGCGTTGGCACATAATGCAGGAATTCAAATGATGATCCCAGCTCCGAACGGCCCCTCTCTGGTTGTTTCTGTGCAGCATCTCCTGTTGGGACTGCTGATGATGGACAATACAGTATTATCTTCTCAGCATCTTTAAAGGATGAGGACATCTGGAATGGGATGTTGGATCGAATGATAGAACTGTCACTAAGAAGCTCGTGTTCGTCACCCTAGGGTCTGTATTTCTATGTACCAAGGACTCCTCAGAGTTACAACAAAATATTTGTAAGGCAAAATGATCAGTGTTGGAGTGACATTGACATTGTCATGTGCCAACTTCATGCCAGTTTACACTGGATGATGATCTGGCCTGAAAGCTGAGGCTTCAGGGGCCTGTTTGATCCGATTCCCGTTGTCGATAAGTACCTTGCAATTGCCAGAGCAGCGCAAGCAGCAGAGGCAGGGCTCGGTGGCAGCGCCGCAGGAGGGCTGCAGTCTTGCTCCTGGCCTGAGCTGGGACAACGGGCTCAAACTTAAAGCGGAGTTTCGAGCGGGATAAAAGTTTTGGCCCTGTGACTTGGGGTTGTGGAGTCAGAACTCCACAGGTATCAGCTGAGGTTCTGATGCTGCAGTTGCCTTAATTTAGCCGATTTTAACTGCAGGAGCATCTGAAGTGCAACCAAAATAACATTTGTGTAATCATTGTTCCACAGTTTGGTGTTTCTAATCTAAGTATCCTCCTCCCCTGCTGACTCACAGCCTGTGAGGGGGAGTGAGGGACATTTGAAGCTCCAAGAGAAGCTGGGTTATGTCAAGCTCTTACTGCTGGGATCTTCAATAGTTTGTTTATTTTTGTGTTATGAAATTCCTTTGTTTGCATTTAAAACACAAATTTTAGCCACAACATTAAACAATTGGGAACATGTTATTCTCAGAAAGAAAAGGCCGTGAATGTCCTGCTTAGAATATTTACCAAATACACAGTGCCAAAGGGCAAAGTACCGGTGCTAAATCAACAGAAAAAATTGACTTCATTTTTTGCATTAACATGGTTATTTTTCCATTTGTCACATCCTGCTTCTCCCTCCTCTCTTTCACAGGTAGCTTTTCCCTTCAAGACACACTGCAGTGCTGTAATGAACTTTATTGCCTTTGGTTTAATCGCTCCTTCGATGTGCCTGCTGCGGGGATTGCATCCTTTTCTGTGTTTCAGTGGGCACAATTTGGGGCATTTCGGCGCTGCCCTTCCGCGGTTCCCCCGTGCCCGCAGCAGATGGCGCAGCGAGCTCTGCCATAGACATTCCCAAGTTTTCGGTACTGAAAAGGAAGGAGGGAAAGGGTTGAATTACCTGCACATTAATTTTCCCATAGATTTTGTGTGTGAGAAATTTACTGCTCTTAAAATCGAAACTTAAAACTGCAGGCAAAACTGAGAAATGCGTATTTATGTATTTCACATAACAGCACAGCAGCTGCCAATATTGTGATCCTTTGTGAAAACATACTTCTCTGCATTAAGAAACATTAGAATGTATGTTAGAAATAATCGTGTCTTTTCCAGTGAGTGAAGTCCAGCGGAGGCCACTAAGTTATCACAGAGCTGGACCACCACTGCTATGGCGATAGGCTGGGAGAGCTGGGAATGTTCAGCTTGGAGAAAAGAAGGCTCCAGGGAGACCTTGGAGTCCTTTCCAGTGCCTAAAGGGGCTCCAAGAGAGCTGGAGAAGGACTTGGGACAAGGGAATGTAGCAGAACAAGTGGGAATGGCCTTAAGCTGAAGGAGGGTAGGTTTAGATATTGGGAAGAAACCCTTCCCTGGGAGGGTGGGCAGGCCCTGGCACAGGGTGCCCAGAGAAGCTGTGGCTGCCCC
>JAWWEU010000041.1:2787773-2882482 GCA_035583155.1 Acropternis orthonyx
GCAACCTGGGCTGGTGGGAGGTGTCCCTGCCCATGGCAGGGGGTGGGATGGGATGATCTTTAAGGTCCCTTCCAACCTAAACTGTTCTATGATTCTGTGATTCTATGAAGATGTGACTATTGTTACATGGATTCACCTTGGCACAGCATGAGCAAACCAATCAAGTTCTTGCTGTTTTTGTGATAGTATTCAATTATATATCATCTGATGTTCCATCAAATTCAGCCCACTCCTTTTGCATGTGAACTGTTTAGTATTACAGCTCCTACAAGCCAAATAATGAAGCAGAATTTTGTCTCGTTAGAGAGCACATAAATACAGAGCAGAGTGATGGTCTCTCCCCCAAACACTATTATATTCTAAGGAAAGAAATGGCAGCTGCAAGCAGAGAAAGCAGTGCAGGAGCAGCCTGGGATGATATCAGCCATATCAGTATCCCAGCAGTCTAATTGTTACCTGGGTTTGTGCTGCCACAGCGAAAGGGAGAATGTGCAGGAGGATGTGAACACGCTGCCCTTGCAGAAGCAGTGCTGCCCAGGCTGAAACATGAAGGGCAGCAAAGCAGAGCTCAGGAGTGAATGTTTGAAAAGGTAGCAATTAAAGGATGGAGACTGGCACTGCTGGCTGATCACAGTGGTTACAGTAAGGAGTAAGAGAGAGGAAGAGGATAAGTCAGCAAAGGCCTTAAAAGCAAAGGTAAAAATGGAAAAGGAGGAAAAAATAGTAGAGGGATGCTGAAGGAACACTGATGATGAAAAGCAGGCTACGCAGCAGCATTCTGCATTGACACCAGGTCAGCTGGGGCTGACAGGACAGTAGGGAAAGACATTATAATCACGGCACAAGATAATAAGAAGGCAGGCAAAGGCTTTCAGACAGGAATTTGTCCCTCCTGGAGATGTTATGCAGAAAGTTTGCAAGAACTCACAGACTGAAAGTCAGTGCAAGGTAACAGCTCCCCAGCTAATGAGCCAACCCTTCTGTCCTTCCTAAAACTGGCTTTCTGCTTCTCTAGTTGATGCTGTAGTTTTCCTGATATTATAGGATATGGCACTCTGGTCCTGCCATGGACTTTCTGGGGGTTTGTCCTGACACACAATGAGTGTTGGGTCTGCACTACCCACCATTCTCAAGATTTTGTGACTGTTTTTGACCAGGAAACACACAACACAGCTGGTTCAAGATTCAGAAGTTTCTCAAATCAATAGGAATGTGTTGATTAGGGACACTGAGGGGGAATATTAAGGAGAGGCCTGAATGCAGCCCTCCCTGTGCCAACCCTTGCTTGCTGTGTGGCTCTTTCTGACATCAAAGCTGGCCTTGGGACTGCAATTGGAGCAGCAATCTCATCCTTTTCCTGCAAGGATCAGATATTCACATTCCAGTTTCCTTCACACTGTTCCTTTGGTCTCACCTGTCAGCCACTGGGTGGTCATGTACCCCCATCCCTCCCTCTGGCGTGTGTGATGGCCAGAGGGCCAATGCAGCTCCCTGGAGTCTTCCACAGGAGCAGGTGTTAAATCACAGGTCCAGTCATTGCCTTTCGTGCTGCCAAGTTGAGACAATTCCAACTTTCTAAATACCACTTGCATTTAATATTTAATGTGTAGAGAATTTGGATGTATACATTAATTACTAGCAAAATGTTCCATTGGCCAGAAGCCAGGGTCCATTTGCAGTGTATTGTTTTCTCAGTGAAATTATATATGTGTGTGTGTGTGTGTGTGTGTATTTATTTATATTTTTATATTACCTGGTCTAGTGGAAGATGTCTCTGCCCATGGCAAGTGGGTGGAATGTGATGAGCTTTAAGGTCCCTTCCAACCCAAACCATTCCATGATTCTATGATGTTAGAAGTAAACACACAGCATCAGAAACTGACCTGCCAGAACATCTCCGTGACATAAAAAAGTAAACAGTGTCTATATAATTCCTAAAAATGCCATTTCCACTCAGTAGCCAATTCTAGAGGTAAATTGCAGTGGTAGTTACCACTGATATTTCCAATTTTTTTTTCTGAAGTCAGCAAAATAATTATCATTTTAGTCCTGGACTTAAATCACTTTAAGCACTCACTATGGAGGATTAAAATCGCCACTCCCGTATTAATGTGAGCTGTGAGAAGGCTAGCACTGCCGAGTTTTCCAGGTGACAGCAGGTCTGTGTTCCCTCTGTGAGGCATGAAGTTGTTCCAGTTTCCACATACATTAAACTCAGAGTGTACAAAACCAGAGAGCATTTTACAGCTACTTCCTCCTCTCCGCCTTCTCATTTCCTGCGCAGAAAACCCGGAGAATCTCTCTCACAGTTCTGCTGTGACCCAAATATTGTGAAACAGTCTGTTCCTCTGATAAATTTATCTAAACGCCGTCTAAAAAAAATCCTGTGTTAAATTTCTTCATCGGGAATGTTGAATTCTGAAGCCTCGGGGGCAAACTATTCTCTGTGAGGGTTGGAATGTGCAGGGAACAGATCTGCAGGGGACAGCTTGTGAGATGCCAGCATAACGGCACAGCACGGAGCCACCGACCTTCTCACCCTTTGGTTGCCTTGTTCCACCTCTTTGCCTTTTCCCTCAGGGCTGATGTCGAGTTACACAACTGCATTCAAGGAAGAAGCTGGATGGGCCTCAAGGGAGAGGCCAGAGAAAACCTCAGGGTCAAGGTGCTCTCCACACTCAAGCCAAACTGCTTCTCTTCTCCCATCGAGCTCAAAACAAAGTTTTCAGGATTCTCTTCCTCATTATTTTTCCACTTTGTATTAAGCCAAAAGCCATGGAGTTCTGTGGCAGCAGCATCTGACCTAGTTTTTTTCATTATTTTTTATGTATGTGTGTGCATTGCCTCCGGTTGTCATGTTGTTTGCAAACTGGAGAGGGGTCAGACCTGGTCAGGGTCTGATGCAAGTTCTCCAAGGAAAACTCCCTGCTGCAGGAATGCACTTTACACTTTCAGTACATCAGACTGTCATTAGCATTCCCCTACTCCATGATCCAGCGGGGCAGTCCCTGCCAGGCTTCACCCTGGGCTGCCTCCAGCCCTCCCAGTGAAGGATTTCTCCGGGTAAGCGAGGATGCTCCTCAGCTCAGCCGTGCCTCCCTTGGCACGCTGCCACAGCACTCTGGGAAAGCCCAGCTAGCACCAGATTTATGTCCTGCCATTCTTTGGTCTTCCCAGATGATGGCTAAGGGGCCCAGCAATGGGGAAGCTCTTTGGTACATTCATCCCCGTTAAAAACATCCTCGCAGGGTGTGCCTGGCTGGGATCGATGCTCTGGCTCTGTCAGAGGCTCCCATTTGGGTCACAAATGAATCGACAGCTCCAATCTGGAGCGATCCCATGATCCCCGTGAACCCACGGATATCATCTGTTCAGTTCTTTCTGGGCAGAAGTCCAGAGTGTTCCGGATGAATAAATTTACCTTCGTTGTGATTCAGCTCCTGCTCCGTGTAATCAAAAAGTGGTTACTGATCTCCCTTATGGTCTAAACCAAAACCTTCAGAGCCAGCCCAAGTCTTGTATTGGCTTCATCTGACTTTGGTTCAATGGGATTTTACCAATGTTTTAATATGAGATTTGAGTCAGTTTATATATAAATAACAAAATTACAAGATTAGGGTTTTTTTTTTCCCCCAGATCTTTATTAATCAACACAAATATTTGACCATGATTTTTCCCCCCTTATATATATTTTAATCTTGTGTTCTTAACAGATTACAGCAAAAGGGGGTATTCCTCACTTCACTGTTGACTGACAAGTCTGAAAAATCTACAAACGTAGTCTCAGAACTGAAAATTTCATGAAATGCTGGATTCAGAGGGAAGACCATTGACTTTTACAAGCTGATTTTTAAGAGTGTTCTTGAATATTTAAACATTAGTGGACGAGTTTAGAGCTAACGTGACAGAAAAGATGAGTTTGTCTTGAGCTAGAAATGTTTCCAGAAATATCTGCTGCTGCTGAAGCTTCCCCATCCAGCTCTGTGTCAGAGCCGGTGTCTGATGCTCATGGCATCGCATTGTTCTGTGTCTGGATCCCGTTACCAGCCTCAAACTGTACCCCAAAGGATGCTGCTTTTATGGTGTGGACCATTAGAGAGTAGGAAGATATCAATAAACTAATTTCCCTTCATGGCAGCCTCTCATCTCCAGCCATAAATCCAGGGCAAAGCTTTCCTAAGAGGAAAGGCCGGTATCAGATTTTCTGAAGGGCTCAAATCCTATTTAGACAACTAAATGGAGGCCATGCTTTTAAAACTGTTCACTTTATTACAGTACATTTCTGGCATATTGGTGTCTTTGGAAGGTGGAGCTCTGTCCTGTGGTTTCCAGAAGGCCACTCAGCTGCTCTGGCAACCCCCACGTGTGTTTGTATCTCTGAAATTCTCATTCTAGTGTTGTAATCTGCACCATCATCTAGCCAGGCTTTTCTTGGAGTTTTGCATTTATTTTGTAATTTTCTGTAAAAACGACAAAAACAAATAGCAGAGGTTGATTTTCCTTTATTCATTCCACATGGAGATGTTTCATTGCCTGGGAAGACAGAAAGATGCTGCCAGCATTTTGGCAGCAGAATGGAATAAAATTGCAATCGTTCCAGCATTGCCAGGACTGATATCAGTGACATTCTCATAAATTTAAGTTTCGAAAGAGAAGATGTCCAGATGTTTTGGAAAGAACACATCACGAGCACTTTACAAAGTGCAAAATATTTATGATACAAGTTGAAAATGTACAGAAAGCACAAGTATGTTTGCTGCACATGTTTTTTATTTTTAAATTATTATTTCTAGGGGGGAAAACCTAATTTTTCTTCCTCATGTCACATAATGATGTGGTTTCTCTTTTTCCATGGCTGTGAGTGTATAGTCAAGTTGAATAATATTAATGCATTGCACAAGTTGGCTTAACCACTGTTCCAAACCTTTCCAAATCGAGCTGCCCAGCTCTTGTCTCACAGACATGACACATCTGGAGTCAAATCCACTGGCACTCACATTTGGAATGCCCTGGGTTATTTTTCTTTTTTCTTAGCAGCATTGTGGGTGAGATGCTTGATTTTTAAAATTATGTTTTCTGGAAGAAAACTCCTTTAAATGTCATTCATGTTGAAATCTGTGAGTAATCTGTCAATAATAAACCATTTTATTTGCATCCAGGCAGGAATTCTGGGCTATTGAGGTTGCCGTATCTTGTGAACCCGAAAGGCAGCATGAGACTGGCTTAGCACAGCCTAAGGAGATGTTCCCTTCTTATGATATGTGTTGGTCTGCTAATCTTTCCAGTCTTTAGTCCACAATACTGCATTAAAAGACCAAAAATAGTCTCCACTGTTGTTAAAGGACAGTTTCTGCCCTTTTTATTTTATTTTTTTAATGAAAATTCCAGTGGGGAGTTGAATGGCTCTTCAGTGCTGACAACCAGAATCCTTCCTCACGTTCCATCTCTGTGGCACAGAGGTTTTCCACTCTTCATTTTTCACTTCACTGTCACTGTGGGGTTTTGAAATGTTTCTTTGCAGTGAATGTCAGCTTGTTTTGCGCGTCAGTGTTTTCGCTTTCCAGTCCTTCTAAATCAAACAAATATTTTAAAGCTCTGTTTGTCCAGCCAAGCTCTTGTCATTTCAATTATTAGTGTTTCCAGAAGTGTAAACACTCATGCCGAGCACAGACGGACCTGGGATAATTGGAGATCTTACCATTGGAAATGGCATTCTGCTTTCCCTGCGTCAACATGTCACACTACAATGGTGGCCCAGGGAAAGAAGTGAATATCCTGGATATTCCAGCTGATAGGTTTTGGCTTTCTCTCACATTTATTCTCTAGAATAAAAAAAATGCAACATGCAAGTTGCTATTTTTCCTATCTGTGATAAACGGTTTTCAGCTGTCAGAGATAATAATTTGAAGCACGATACGTATAATAATTATTTACACCTCATCCCCACAAGGCAAAATCCTACTCTTGCAAAATAATCAACCCTATCAATTGAAGATTTGTGGGAATATGGTAAATAAAATATCCCACACCTTTCTGTTCACATTGAAATAGTGGGAAATTTCACCATCCCCGGAGGTGTCCACGGAACGACTGGACGTGGCACTTGGTGCTCTGGGCTGGGGATTGGTCATAGGCTGGACTCGATCTTGGAGGGCTTTTCCAGCCTGGATAATTCTGTGATTCTCTGATAAGCACCATAAAGAAATTGTGTTATCCTGCTCTGTCAGGGGTTCTCTGATGCTTCACACACTGATATGCCACAGGTGATGTTTTCCAACAATCAAGCAGTATAAAGTCATTTACTCTTTGTATCAGTTTAGTACCAGAAAAGCACAACAGAGTGTCAGGAGAAGGTCTCAGCACAGTTTAGGGACTCTGCTCTCCTAACCTGTACTTGAGGGACGTATTCTACTCTTCAGGGAATCACCTATGGACACACCTACAGAGGGCCTTGACCTGCAAGCTTAAATCCTACAGGTACAGCTCACACTTTATTGCAAAAACACAGGAAAAAGTGGTTTTTTGAGGGTAACTTCTTGTCAGCTGTCAGTCAGTGATGCACTAAATAATTTTTCTTTAATTAAGGAAGAAAAAGAAGGCCATAGGAATGGTGGTGGGGGTGGTTCAGGCAGGGCCCTTGAAACCCACCCAGAGTGACCTGTCTCTTACGAGTGGCCACAGCCGCACACTCAAGAAGTGAGAGAAGCAAGCATGATGCTTCCTACAAAGAATCTCTCACATTCTGAGCATTCCCCGTGTAGGGAATTTTCTGAGCCAGCTGTGGGCCGTGTTTGGTCTGAGACATCCAGTGTCTGTCTCTCCCAGGCCACCTCAATTCCCCAAGCCTGTGCTCCTGTCCTGCACCAGCGCTGGTCCCGGGTGTTTGGTTTTTCTGGACAAGGAATTCCAGAGGTCAGCTGTCCCTGGCAAACCCCACCTGCTTTGTTCCTTACAAACCTGTGTGCCATGTTTTTCTAAATAAATCACAGAGGCTCTCTTGTTTAGCTGGTACAAGAGCAGTTTGTTTTTTCCACATGGTTTGAGTGCTTTGTTTGTATTTCCAAGTCTCTCTCTTTCTGCCTTTTTTTCTGTGTACAGTTGAAGACTGAAAATTTGCCTACACAAGAGAATTGTTCTGATGCACTCGAAAGATTGTGAATTACTTTTTGGAAGAGATATTCAAAATTTTCCTGAGTGATTGCTGGTGAGAAGGACAAAATCTGCAAAACAACAATGACAGCAAATACTCCAGCTGAGGCAGGGAATTTGTTTGTACAATCTGGAAAGCAACAAAGCCCAGGAAACATCCCAAAGGACCCCCATCACTCTGCAGTGTGTAACAGCATCGGGCTCTGATTCAGCCCTGTAACTAGCAGATATTTTACCGTGCTCCTCATACTCCTGAGAGATGAGAGAAGAAAGCAACCGGCTGTCACTCAGTATTCTGATGAGAACACTGATATAAAAAAAGTATTTTACACTCAATGTTCTGTATATCATCAGCCATTTATTTCCAATTCTTTGGAGAGCTGCTGTGAGGATGATGTGCAGGCAGCTCCAAGCTATCTGCATGAGGAATGGGTTTTGTATGACTTTCAAGGAAACTCACGTTGAAATAATGGCATCATTTACAAGTCACAACGGGAAGGAGAATTTTTCTGATTAGGACATATCCATGAACTGCAATTTCATCCCTGGGAAATGAATAATTATTGTGATATGCCATTTTTTTTCCCCAGATTTTTTTCAGAAATACTTTTTCTGTGACATTTCATCTCTCATAGGATTTTCTTTCTATACTTGGTGTTCTTTTTGAGTGTGTTTTAAGAGCTGCATTCAGACTTTCCCATTAATGCTGGCACGTGTAAACAAGCTGTCTGTCACATGGAATAATTTAATAATAAAACCTGTCTAATGACCCAGTACTTGCCAACCTGAACTCTGAGTAACTTTGAGGGGAGAAGGGCAGAGAGGAGAATCAGGGTAACTGCAGAGACACGGGTAGAGTTTCAGATACAGAAAGATGCAGAAAACAGTTTTGATACAGAGAAACAAAATATTTCTACCTCCTTCTCACTGCCGGGGTAACAGACAGACAAATACTCACAGAAATATATCTATTTATGTTACCACACCCTACCTTTTTCTATTTTTTGGAAACATTTAGGTTATATTGTTGCCAAAGTGTCCAGGCAAGAACAATAAACAGTTTTGATGATGAATGTGCAGTAGGAGCTGGAAAAACCCCAGAAGTAGCGGGCATGATCTCAGAATTGATATTGGTGAAAACATGACACACTTATGGATGGGAGCCTCAACACTAAACTCCACTGGTGATTTCAGAGAAGGAGAGAAACAAAGTTTATATTGCATGGAAAAAATAAATTCGGAAAACCTGGTTTCTTAAGTTGCGCTGTGAATCAGTGGGAACTGATAACTGATTTTGACTTAATTATGGCAGGTAATTATCCCAAAATAATTGCTGGTAGAGATGTCTCATGAGCTGACTGTGGAAATTCCTTTGGAAGATGAGACTGGGTGAAGCAAATCATTTTTAGACAGCAGTTTTGCAGTGATCAAATCATCCTTTCTAAAAGTGCTTTGGAAAAGAGGCACTTGTTCTCATAACTCTCTAGAAAAGGAAGCAGTTGTGATTTGCTTTGAAGTGTGAGGAGAAATTAGGTTGTGACCTTCCTCAAAGGGCTCCAGTAGGAAGTGATTCCTTTTTGCTGAATATTCCTCACAAGCAGGAAATAATAAAATAGTCACAACTGCCAAAGCAGCTGAAGGTGTTTTCCTTGGCTCTGTCTTTGAGTCGATCTGGTGCAGTGCAGAGCTTGTAAATAGGGACAGAATGATCCAGACACTTTTCCTTTAGGAAGGAGACTTTATTTTTTTATTGCTTTTTGATTTAAAAATGATGCAGGCAGTATCATGCTGACCCAGTAAAAAGCAAAGGCATTTCACAAGAAACCTTTTCCAAAATGAACCCAGATGTTTGTACTTACAGACCTAGGATGGTATTGATGAAAATATAGAAAGGACTTGAGAAGTTGTGCTTGTTACAGCAATAATCAAATCCTTTAAAGAAAAACTCATGAGCCATCCAATGGAACTTGTATCAGGAATTAATTCTCTAGGATATTATCCAAATAGTCAGACCGGAGGAAATTGGTTATGAGAAGACCCTGTAAATGGCACTTTGGAGTCAGGAGTTCTGAAGCTGCTTGCCAGGAGATGGAAAAGCTGGGACTCTGATCTAATAACCACATATATGCCTGAACACAAACAGCAAAAACGCTGAGTCCTCGTCCAGATGGCCCGAGTCAGACCCAAACTGCAAACACTCCCCTGGGCAGAAGAGCAAGTCATGGGCTGCTGGGGCGGTGTGTGCAGCAGGAAGAGGTGGGAGACTCTTTCCTCCTATTCTTTGCAGAGGAAGGATGAGTTCCTCTATTACCCACAGGACCTGTGTGCAGAGTAGGGAAAATGAGTGTCCAGGCAAATAAAAGCCTCCCTGTAAGAGGAGGATGGTGTTACAACAGCATATCCCACCAGTGTCTGGTGACTGGAACATACTGTCTCCTCAGGGTATCAGTGGAAGAGTATCCTGAATCCTGGTCATGGTGACAAATTTTGCCATTTAAAGGTGGAAATATATACATATACACACAAAGAAGTAATGTATGAGTGTGTGTATCCAAAATACAGCAGTAAGAGGAGTTGTATATTGCATGCAGTAAGGGAAGGTTGTGTTATAAGGGTTTACCTGGTTGTCTGGGGATGGTTATGCATACAGAATAGATTGTTTTCTTTGCCTAATGTGTATAACCACAATGCACAAATAATTACCAGGTTGGAGATGAAATAGTTCTTTGCAGAGAGATGCTAATGTGATAATGGAGTGTCATGACGGGTGTCACTTGGCTCTTCCCTGGGGCCTGACATGAGTGAAGAGCCTGGGGCACTCGCCAGTGTTTCAGTGAAGGAATCTGGTCCAGAGTCACTCCCAGCAAAGAAACTGCAATCCAAAATGATTCAGCAGGTTTGTGAGATTTTAAGGAGCAGTGAAATGCACAGATTGCCCCAGACCTGACACAATCACAGTCGTGTCCGGCTCAGCCTCTCCGTTTTCAGTAGCTGTGTTTGTAACACAGCATGAAAGGAATAGAAATAAACATGTTCCATATGTCTTGATAGAACACTTAACCAGAGTACAAAATGTTTCGTGGTGCTCCTCATGCTTTGGCATAAGTTGATTAAGGCAAGAAAAAATCTATTCCTGAAGAAGAAGAGATTTGAAACATGTGCAGAATAGGTGGAAACCAAATTAAAAATCTTTCTGTTTTATTGAATTTCAGATCAAATTTGGGAGTAGTTGCTGGCAAAATAAAATCCATGAAGCAAGGGCATATGGAAGCAGTTTCCAGGGCAGCTGGTGTGATTCTCCAAGTTTAGGAAAAGTGGGGCTATCCCTGTCGTGGAGTATTTGGTGAGATGCCTGGGGCATTCTAGTTCTGCCAGGCTGCTCCCAGAAACCCAGGGGTTTAAATTAACACAGATAACATGCAACAACTGCTTTCTGTTCTGCGCTAAGTGCCCCTGTGCACTTTTCTCCATCAGCAAGTAAGACTTCATTTTGAGTTAATTAGCTGGCTTTCATTCTTGTGAAATGAAACATATTACACATGCTTACACAGACAGACTTATGAATACATAAGATATACTGGGGTAGAACTTTTAACATGCATCTATTTCTCATATGTGAAAATTTGTAGCCACAGGAAAAACTTTCATTACAAACAACATGATTAGTACTTATTTTCTTTGTTCAACGTATATACTGTAAGTTTATGTTAACATAGTCATGATTTATGTGGTGTTTTTCTGAATGTGTGGAGGTACAGTATGAATTGCTGCATGAGAGGTTGGGTGTACGGCATGGGCAGATGTTCCTGTGTCCAGGGACTTGGGAACATCTTGCGTGTAATGCGAGTAAATGAAGATGAACAGGTCTATTATTTTATAGAATACTTTATGCTACTGGTGCTGCACTGCATAAAACCACGGTAAAAGTCTGTTGTGTATGTGTTGGGTGCATTGATTAGTGAAAAAGACTTGGTGTGTGTTTTCTACGCTTTTTGTTGAGGATATTTGTATTGAAATATGCAATACAGAAGGATGTTTATGTTGACATATAAAGATATATGGCAGTAGTGGGGCAAGACATCCTGTGGGTGCTGTGTGATGCACAGCTGTTCAGTGCGGCCTCTGACAGCACTCACACGGCTGCTCTTGGGTCTGAGTTGCAGGAAGGGGAAAGGAGTGTGGAGGAGAGCGTGTGGCTGCATCTTTGTTGTGGTGGAGGAACAACGATTTTCGGGCTAGGTACAGGAAGGCCGTGTGGCAAAGGAGGCAGAGAGCAGCTGGTGCAGGTTATCTGTGCCCTCTGCCACGGTGATGGAGGGTCACTGTCCCAGAGTGCCGGTGCCTGGAAGGGAGGGATGGTGTGGGTTTCCATGGCTGACACTGAGGAAACACTGTGTGTGACTTGTCTTGTGTGTGACTGGAGATGGGTGCTGTGTGTGAGGGAGAGAGAAGGGGCCGGCTGTCCCCTGTATGTGTATGTGTGTGTGCAGGGAGGGAGCTGAGGGGGGTGTGAGAGGGGCTGCTCTGGGTGTTGGGATGTGAGGGAAACCTGCGTGTGTGTGTGTCTGTGTGTTTAGGGGTACCTGTGAGTTTGTGTGTGCCACAGTGAGAGGGGAGCTTCTCTGTGTGCGTGTATATGAGTGTGTGTATGTGAGGGAACCCACTGTGTGTGTGTGTGTGTGTATGTGAGGGAAGCCTGTGTAGGTGGACGTGAGAGAGACAGAGAGAGCGGAGAACCGGTGTGTTTCGGGGGGAGCTGGTGCGTGCGAGTGAGAGGAGCCGGGGTGTGTGGGGAGAGCCGGTGCCGTGTGAGAACATCCGATGCGAGTGAGGAGAATCCAGTGCATGTGAGTAACACCCGGAGCGTGTGAGTAACACCCGGTCTGTGTGAGCAGAACCCGGAGTGTGTGAGCAGGACCCGGTGTGTCTGAGAACACCCGGAGCGCCGCGCGGGGCGGGGGCGGCTGACGAGAGGCGGCAGGTGCTGACGCCCCTCCCGGTCCCCCCGCCCCGCTCCCTTCCCTTCGCTTCCCTTGCCCGCCCCGCCCCGCCCCGGCCGGGGGCTCGCTCAGCCGCGGGCGGAGCAGCCGGCGCGGCCCGGGATCCTCCTCCGCTCCGACGTCAGGCGCGGAGCGGGAGGCAGCGCCCAGCCCGCCGCTGCCAGAGGCTCGGCGGCCGCCGGACGGGGCGGACGGCGGGGCGGCGACTCCCGGCGGCGGCGGGGGTGGGGAGGAGCGCTATGGCCGACGTGTTCCCGGGCTCCGAGCCCGCCGGAGACCCGGAGGCGGCGCGGCGCTTCGCCCGCAAGGGCGCCCTAAGGCAGAAGAACGTGCACGAGGTGAAGGAGCACAAATTCATCGCGCGGTTCTTCAAGCAGCCCACCTTCTGCAGCCACTGCACCGACTTCATCTGGTGAGAGCCCGCGGGCGACCCTGTCCCCCCTTCACCACTCTCCCTCCCTCTCTGCGGCCGGGCCCGTTCAGCTGCGGGGGATTCCCCGCCGCGGGCAGTCCGGGGAGCCGCCGTCGCTCCTCCTTCCCTCCCTGCTTATCTGCCTTTCCCTCCCTCCCCTCCCACACGCCGCTTCTCCAGGGCAGCCGGGGGTGACCCCTCCGTGTCCCCTCGCTGCCCCCGGCGCTGTCGCATCCCGCTCCCGGTGGATTCTCTGCGGCCGCCGCTGCTCTGGGGGACCCCCGGCCCGAGTCTGGGCGCTCCTGGAGCGGGGGGAGCCCCCAAACTTGCCGGCGCTCCAGGAGGGGGTTTTCAGAGACCAGCGGGGTCTGGAGACCCTCGGTGGGGCCATCGCTTCCCAAATCGTGCGGCTCTGTGTTTCCTCACCGCTCCTGCCGGGGCTGGGCTGGGCTCGGCTCCCGGTGCGGGGCTCAGGCCGGCTCAGCCGCCGCGGTGGGACGGGGGGTGGCCGTGTCACACCGGGGTGGTGTTGGGTGGCACAGCCTGGGTCTGCCAGCCCTGGCTCCCGGTCTGTGCCTGCCCTGTGCCCTCCCGTAGGGAGGCCGGGAAGGCACCGTGACACCGCCGCTCCGGTCCGCGCCGAGGCGCCGAGGAGAGGGAGGCGTGGGTTTGGGGCGAGGAGGGTTCCTGCTGGAGAGGGCGGAAAAACTCCCCACCAACACCCTCACTGCTGAGCTGGTAGGGAGAGAAACCACACCTCTGGGTTCCTGGCAGGGCCGGGCCGCCCGGCAGGAGCGCAGGGAGCCCCGGGTGCGCCGAACCTGCTCGGGATTCCCTTCCTGAGCCTCAGGTGGGGCTGGGCAGCTCCAGCCGGGCTGGGAGTTTGTACCGCGGGGCCGGGACCTGCAAACGAGAGCTGTGATTTATTCCGGGCGAAGTTGTGAAAGATCTAGAGGGGTCTGCACCCAGCTTGCTCTGTGTCCGCGGCACGCTTCTTGCTCTGTTCATATGTGTTTATATGTTGTATTTCTTATTGTATTTATGCATGTGGACGCAGACCTTTGCCTTCCTCCCTCAGTTTTCCTGCTGAAGCAAAGACTGCTCCAGGAATGATTGAAATATATTTGCAGAGTAAGGCAGGAAAACTGAGATGACAGACTGCAGAAGAAACAAGTCAACTTTCTGAGATTGTTTTTCCTTTTTCTTTTTTTAATTCTTTTTTTTTCCTAGTTACAAAAAGTATTGCGGAGTTCGGTATTGCAAAAGTGAGAGAGCTTCAGGAACTGCTTCAAAGTTAATCTAAACCAGAGTGAATTGGGAGGTGTGAAAAGCCGCTGCAGGGTTATTGTCGAACTGTGTTTGTGCGCATAAGTAGCGCAATTATAAAACAAAGCAGAGCTCTGTCCTGAATGGCAGGGTGGATTTGGAAGTGAAAGGGTATCCTGTGGCTGACAGGTGCCAAGGGTGGCTGTGCTCTTGTCTTGTCTTGCTTAGCGAATCTGAAGAAGCTCTTTAACGTTCATTAGATGAGCATCTGACAGCTCGAAAACTTGTTTCGTTTCCTAATTTGAAGATGGGCCACTCTTGAATAACCATCACACACACCATAGAAAGTGCTTCATCTATTTCCAGAACGACTTGTGTCAATTAACATGTTTTAAGGGCTAAAGAATACCAGTAACGTAGTTCAATGAACTATGTGAATGGAGTTTTTCCCTAGATTGAGTTTCAAGAAATAATATTTACCAAAGCAGTTTAGTGCCTCCTTATCTTCTAAAGCAATTTTCACCTCTCTGCTTTGTTTCTGCATTATTGATATTTTTTTAAAGGACCTTTTACTTGAAATACATTGTAACTGCTCCCGGATTGGAGCGGACGAATTCAGCTCAAACACTGAGGGGGTTGCGGTGTGTCTGGAGTAGATAATACAGGGCTGTTCTTAACAAATAAGCCTGTTAAAAAAAGATTAAAAAAAATTACCTAAAGTCTGTTTTCATCTTAGTCCTGCGATTGCATTTCCACACTTCCAGTACAGGCTTTTGAGTTTTGTGAAGAGGAGAGATAACAGCATCAGTGACAGTACAGGCACCTGTGCTGCCAAGTAAACAAATAATTTGAGATTTCTTGTGGTTTTCTTAGGTTATTCTTTCTTACAGCAACAGCAGGTAGAGAATTGTGCACACAAATGTATCCAAACACTCTGTAATTTCAGCTTCCGCCTGAAGTAACAGTGTAGCAAATGTTTTGTCTCTTTTCTAAATAAATAAATAAGTGGCGAAATCGTGCTTATATTTCTTTAAAAAAACAAAACAAAACAAACATTTCCACAAAGTTGGTAATTAAACCCCATGCTGTTAATTGCACGCAGCTTCCCCAGCTCCTGGCGTTTGTCTGCGTGAGCTGAGCAGCTCCAGCTCTCCAGGTGAAAAACATTCTGCAAAGAGGGAAATAGGCAGAGAAACGTTTGTGGGGAGGATGCTCTAAACAGGTATTTTTGTGGAAGGAGGATGTTGAATGATGCTTAAAGATAAATAATGCCAACAACAGTTGGATTTGTCAGAGGCATGATACATGTTGGACTTCTGGATACCATGGCCACTGTGTTCATTGGTGAAGTGTTACACACTCGTTTGTGGGGTTTTATGGAAATAGAGCAAGGAAGCTGGAGAAATAATCAATATGAAAATCGTGGGCCTGTCTTCTCATTTACATGGAAACAAGCAACACCTTTAGCCTGCTTTCCCTCCAGCAAACAACTGGAGTTGAGCTGAGGCAGATACCATCAGTGTGTAATCCAAAAATTTGGATGAAAAACCAAGTCTGGTTTGTTTTGTACGCCTTTGCTGGAACTTGGAATATTTTACGTTGCTGTTAAGTATACATGTGGCATTAAATGAGCTGAAACATTATGCAGTAATCACAGATGATGATAATTGTAGATCCAAAATAGCTTGTAAAATAATAATAATAAAAAATTGTTGCCAGAAGCTGAAATTACATAGCTGGTGACGGCTATTGTTCTCTGCTTTGAAATGGGTGGGCTGGCCTGTGTTGTGTATTTGGAAATCTGTTGCTGTCGTAGCAAAACCTGAAGTAATTTAATATGAAGCTATTTTTTGTTTTTTATAGATCTTTGAGTAGAAATTATAACTAAACATACTAAGACAGGTTTTTTTTTCTTCTTTGTGCAGGGGATTTGGGAAACAAGGATTCCAGTGCCAAGGTAAGCCACACCTGCTTTGTTGGCACGCACCATTTGTTGCATCTCAATTTGAAGGTACCCAAAACTTGCCTGCAGCAAGTGGGAAACAAGCCTGAGAAAAACTAAACAAGCATCTCTGCCAATGTGAATTCTAACAGAAGGCAATTATTCCATTAAAGAATTATTGATATTTACGTCTCATGCATTGAACAATCAAGTAACTGTTCATACTGTAGTAACGTAAAAAGTTGGTGAGGTTTTTTTACATCTCGTCACGGTAAATGTCATATAATCTGCGTGATTTGAACTTTTCATGAGAATAATCTGTGCAATTTAGCTTTTGCAGAGACCATTTTTCACATCAGAAGCTCTTGTCTGTGTGGGCGTTTTGGAAAATGGATTCACTTTTTAGTCATATGGCTTCTTTTCATAACCCAAAGTCCCTGGTTTTCATTTTCATACACTGCATGTTTAGGAGGACCTTTGGCTTGAACTACATATAAGGACAAGCAGCATTTTTCTGTCTTATGTAATACTCAATTACCAAAAAAAAAAAATAATCCACCTGTACAAAATCACTGATTTAATAAAATCTACTAACCTTGAGAAATTGAAAGCTGCTGCAGTGTAAGGTAACTGTATATGCTGTATTCTCACATAGCCTGTACTGGTGCCAAATTCTTATCATTATTTACCATTTAATCATAAAATAACCACACCCAACTACTGCATTTTTTTTTCTTTGTCATATATTTACTTAATTAGGATGAGGCTTTTTGTTGTGCTTTTCTCTTCCCCCCCCTTCTTCCCTGTCATTTCACCTGTGGCTGCACATTGTGTGCTCATTATCCAGCCTTTTCCTTGTTTCTCCCATGGCATTTTAATGGGTATTTGCTATTGCCTTAGAGCACATTTGACTATCCTGACTGTTACTTTTACTTAGTGAAATTATGGATTCTGTGGTATTTCCGTGAAAGGTGATGTGAGCTGATACTTCTTGAAATTAAACCTCTGAGAAAGTGGATGTAAAAGACGGGTGCCTTTTAAAGGTGTTGCAAGAAATTGTGTTCTTTCTGCAAGTAGAGACTTGCAGGCACACACATGATGAAAGCATTGCATGCCTGATTGAGGTAACCATGGATCTTGTATACAACTTCCTCTGGGCCCCAACAGGTTAATATGAAATTTCGTAGCTGTTCTCCAGTTCTTTGCCACCCGTGGCATCCAGAGCAGTGCTGTGGATCAGTCTGTGCCCAGTCTCTAATGGAGTGGCACTCTCTGTCCCATTCAGGCTAGCTCAGTGCTCCCTAGTTCAGGAATTATTTAGAGGTTCATTACAGGTTTCCACTGGTATACAGAAAATAATTGGGGCTGTATTTAAATGATACAATTCTCCAGCTAAACTTTTGGCAGTTTGCACAGTGCTGACTGTCCTGTCTCCCAGTCAGCTCGTGGCTCAGATTGGATGGGATCTCAGCCTGGCGGTTCATCACCAGGGTTTTGGATCCTGTGGCTGGAATTCCTTCCAGGATCATAATTCAAATTAGCTAGGAATAGTTTTCACTCATGAGGACTAATCTTTGTAAAGCTAAAATTCTGAGTTCAGGCTTATTTTCCCTGCAAACACCATTCATGAACACAACCAAGAGTGAATGCAGTAGAGCAGCTCAATTGATTTTGAAATGCCTCAGCAGTGATACTTTTTGGGAATCTAAATATGTTCTAAACTGACTTTGGTCTGAATCAGAGCAAGATTCTGCACTTTCTTTTTGGCCACTGTGGTATTCAGTGTTTTTGTCTGTGCTCTTACACAGTCAAAAATCTCTAAGAAATACTCAAATTTTACATGGTTTGTAGCAAGCTGTTGGTGGTGCACTGAGAACTTTAAATAGTGGGGGGGTTAAGCACCATTCATTATATTCTACTGTGATCAAAGTCAGAGAGTTCATACTCTTGGGATAATAGCCTTGAAAAAATAAGACTTCCATGATAAAGTTAAGCTGCTGAATCAATTCAGTTAAACTTTCTGAAGCCTCTGTCTGAAAAGTCACCTGCTAAAGCTGGAAAGACAAATTAGGGATCAAAATTAGTGAGAACATGAAGAACTAAAAAGAAAAAAAAAGTGTGAAAGTAGAAGATGGGCTGCAGGAAAAAAAAACCCTGGTTTCTATAATGAAGGGACTGCCCTTACAGACAGGAGTGACAAAGAAGAGTCAAATGGAATTTTCAGTATGACATGAAGGAAAGGAAAGAATATTACAGTGACAGCTCTTAGCAGAACTGGAGCCCTTGGTCCGTCACTGTTTCCATTATAAGGAGCTTTTTTGACTCTGTTTTCAAGAGACTTGTAAAATCTCCCACTTGATGTCAGCAGGATTCAGAGCTGGGTGGTTTTATGAGTTCCAAAGTTGTTTGAAATTCCTTGGGCCTTTGATACCAAAAGCCCACAGAAGTCACACATAAAACTCAAATATGTTTCTGCTCTAAGAAACTGCCATTATTCTATGAATATTTGTGTTAGAATTCTTCAATTAAACAAAAATTCTAACCTAGTTTTTAGGCAGTATTAAATGTTGCAGCAAATGTAGTATGTTTTCATATATTTTTAAAACTTCCATTAGGAAAGCGTCACACAAAATACAGTTCTAGTTTTATTTTTGAGAGATGCCCTCGAAAGTAAGGGATTTTCTGTTGGAATATAGTTTTATTTAAATTAAAATGTAATACTCTACTGAAATGATCTGATTTTGGACCAGCCTTGGGACGTGTTTTCCGCTGTATGTGATCATTTTTGGTTTCAGATTTTGACGTCTGTTTCAGCCTCAGCATTACATAAAGCCAATTAAATGAGCTCTTTGGAATTGAAGAGAATTATTAGTATTTATCTTGTTAAAACGTTTTGCAGGACTTTTTTTTCCACCTCCTTATTTTTATGGGATCCCTATGAATTTGCAAAAGGCAAGAAATTAAATTTTGCTGTTGTTTTAGTGCCCCGAATGTGGCAGAGGGTCAGGGTGCAATTGCATTATTACCACACAAATACTCAGCGAGAGACAGTGCCCCTCCTAAGTAGTTTGTCTTCCTTAATGTGTGTGTTTTATTTTAATGTGGCTCTGCATATGCCAGCAGAAGGGCACTCAGAAGGGCTGCTTGGGTTCACAGGCAGCAGCTGTGAGGTGTTGGTTTGTGGAGAGGAGGCAGAACCCTCCTGCGTTATTGGAAATCAGTTTTTGGGAGGGGGAGTTTGGGGTCATAAAGCAGCAGTGGGAAACGTCTGTCTTTGGCGATGTGGGAATTTGCAAGTGAAGTTGAAAGAGTTCAGCTGGATTAACTTTCTCCTAGGGATGGGATGCAGGAGGGATTTCCTCACTGGAAGGGGCTGCCCAGAGAGGTTTGGAGTCCAAGGAACGCCTGGACGTGGCACTCGGTGCCCTGGGCTGGGGGACAAGGTGGGCTCAAGGTCGGACTTGATGGTCTTGGAGGTCTGTTCCAACCTCTGTGATATTTTTGTTGCCTCCTGTTACTGGGAAGCGTTTTGCTGTCTGATATTTGCAGTTTGCCGTTGATTTACAGAATCACAAACTATTCTGAAGCATTGTGCTTTTGAAACGGGAGTTCTAATCCTGCTGGTTTGTTTTTTGCTGTTTGCTGTTGATTCTTTGTGGCTAAAAAAAACCATGATGGCAGGATTATTTCAGGGAGTCAGGGCTCTGGTTTGTTTCCTTACGTTGTCAAGGAGGTCAGCAAGCTGTCTGCAGCACTGAGAGCTTTTCTCTGATGTGCACCTGGGAACACTGCAAGAAGAATGTGAAAAATAGAGCAATTTAAACCTTTTTCAATCTGCCACAGTATGAAAGTTCCTCTTTTAAGAAATCAGACTTTAAATTAAGAAAGCAATTAAGTTAAATTTTGGCTTCATCATCCTTTTGATACTGATTGTTGTTCTCTGAGTGTAACCTATACTTTTCTTTCTGTTTGATTTGTAAGGAACATTTTTTCTGGTGAACAGAGCTCAGCAAATAGAGCCTCACTAAGATGTGAAGAATGAATGTTGCAGAACATGTATTTATGTATGTTTAGAGGTTGTTTTAAGTTTAGCACTGAAGGCTCAACAAATTCTTCAGGGCAAAAATAGTTTTAGTTACAGTAATGTAAATGTGATCAACTCACGTTCCTGATGAAGGGCCTGTTGTTAATTCTCTCCTAAATGGTTAAAATTTGTAGTTGTTAGTAGCAAGTTTTCCCTCTCTTACATGGTTCCCTGAAGTGCAATATTCTGCTGTAGTTCAGCTTCCAAATACATTTGGCTTAAGGATAATAATGAGCTAAGCAGAAATTCCACATTTGTTTTCTACATAAATAGAAATTAGAGAAATCAATTAAAGCAGATCATTATGTTTTGCTAATCTGTGCAACTCCTGTTTTTTTTCCTGTCTTCCCTGAACTTGTTTTCAGACAGTTTTTCTCTGAATGTTGAATTCTACCCTGCCTGGCTGTGCTAAGCTTTTGGAATAGGCTGTGCCACGCTGGATGTGCTGCCCAGCAGGGCTGGGCTGGGCAGGCATCTCTAGGAATTCCTTTGCTAAGAATGGAAATGGGGGCATTTAATGAGTTTTACTGTACAAATAATGTACCATTGTCACAGCAAGCCAGCACTTCGTTTCCTCTGCATTGTTTGGCTTTTATCCACTAGTTCTTGACCTCTCTTCTACAACAAAAAGACCAAAGTGATGACACCTCTTCTTTAAAACATGTAATTTCATTGAAAATGTTGTATTAAAGGTCTCTGTAGAGATATGGTCAAAAAACTAAATTTTAATGCTCTACAGATAGTTTGAAGAATTGAAATGAAAACTCTGACTACCCCCAACCTGGCTGATTTGCAAGTACACCCTCAGTGCTGATATAACATATTTATAGTGAAAGCAGCACAATTTATTCTCTTTTGTGTATGGATCAGGGCTTAGTTCTTGGTTTTCCATCCTGATAAGCTGTGTTTCCCCTACCAACAGTTTCTTGTTCATTTTACAGTTTTCCTTTTCCTTTGTAGCCAAAAAGAAAAACCCCAACAAAAAAACTTAAGGAAAAAAATAAATCTCTCTCATTGCTGTGTTGCTTCTCATAAAAATAATTTCTGCCTTCCTTACTTGGAAATGTCATTGCCGAAGTGTGGACAAGATACAGGGCAAGTTCCCCTCTCTATGCCAGAACTGCTTCTCTTGTCTCATTATCATTTTTGTGGTAAGATGTTTGAACAAAGTGGGTGTTTTCCTTTGTGCTCTTTATATGTGTTAGTCATGTGCTTCAGTTTACATTAACTAATGTTTCTGTAAGCCTGAGATTGAGAAACTAATTCCGTGGAGGTCTGTGACTGTTGGTGATGACTATGTAGCTTAAAAGTCAGCCTGAAATCTTCTGAAATGGGAGCTTAGTAAAAATACATTAACGAGGCAGCTGCTTTCAGTATATTTTCATGTGCATAACTTGGAGCTATCTGTTCAAAAATTGAACCCCCAGAGCAAAAACCAGAGACACGCACCCCCCAAAAAAAAACCCCAAAAAAGCCCCCCACAATCCAAACAAAGTGACAAACAGGACCTGGGAGCATAAATTGTATCTGCACACAGACAGTTTCCACAGCTCCTCTTGTCAGCTTTGTCCTTTCCATTGGCCTTTTGCCCTGATCTGTGGACCACTTCTCAAAGGGCACTAATTTTAATGATCTGCAGGTAATTTGACATACAGAGACAGATAAGATGTTTGTTGTGTATTTGTCTTGTCAGCCTTTATTTATTTCTTCTTCCCCTCCGTTGGCTGTGGTTACTTTTGCAACGTCTGACCCATTTTATGAGGAACTATGGTCTTATTAATTGCTGATACCAGTAAGAGTTGAGATTCTGTTCCTATTTCTGCAGGTAAACTCTGAGAGATCTTTGAAAAGTTACCCATGTCCTGAGTTTTTACTGAGAACTGCAGTGACAAGTGGAACTCCAGAGCTTTAACGAGAGCAGATCCGTCAGTGTTGGCTCAGATCAGGAAAGCCCTTTGGAAAGGTGCAGCCCAGTCATCCCTGCTCTCACCACGCTTTGGTCTGTGCTGCTGGGGGGTCTTGGAGCACAGAAAGAGGGTTTCCTTTGGGTGCAGCTGAACAGAGCTGTGTTACAGCAGCACATTGAGTGGCCTCCAGGTGCTGAAGGGTGGTGGGGTTGTGGGTCCCACTGCAGCTCATCGGGTGTAAAACCCCTGAAATTGGGTGCCCAATTCATAGCACTGTTTTCCTCTGCAAATCTGCTGCTGTTGGAGCATCACCTGATAATGCAGATGTGTAGGTTATGCTTTCAGCCTTTGTCTCCTGTGCTGGGAGGGCGATGTGTTGTCTCTGAGCATCACTGCCCTACAGGGAGTACAGCAGGATATCCGTGTCAGAAGAGGGAAGATCTGTGCGCTCATCTTGGTGAGGATTCTCTGTTACTATCACCATGTGCAGCACCAAAAAGTTCTAGATATTGAATAAATAGGGATGAGTCGCCATCCCTGGAGGGATTCAAGGATGTGGCACTTGGGGACATGGTTCAGTGGTGGCCTTGGCAGTGTTCAGGGTTGGACTTGATGATCACAAGGGCATGTAGTGATAGGCCAAGATTAAGCTGAAGGAGGGTAGGTTTAGATTAGATATTAAGGAAGAAATTCTTTACTAAGAGGCTGGTGAGGCCCTGGAATATGGGTCCCAGAGAGGTTGTAGAGTCCCAAACCCTGGAAGTGTTCAAGGCCAGGATGGATGAGGTGCTGAGCAACCTGGTCTAGTGGAAGGTGATCTTTAAGGTCCTTCCCAACCCAAACCATTCTATGATCATGAAGACCTTTTCCAGCTTAAATGATTCTGTGATTCTCAATGCTCAATATGCAATCCACTCAATAATCCACTCAACACTGGACATGGCAGTAAAACAAATAAACGTGCCATTGTGCTTCTGTTTTTCTGAAAATTTCCTTGGTGATATTGTGCTCATCAAAACTGGAGCTTAATTAAATCTTACCTTGCAGGAAAACTTTCTTATATTACATTTTAAGAGCAAAATCATCTCTACCCTTCCCACACTTCTCCCATGCAAAGTCTTGGGCTGTTTACTGGGATCAGATATCCCAGCAGTGTGTTGCAGTTAGAAGAGACTGACTGTTCCAGTGCCCTGGATGTAATTCTGTGGAGCATCTCGGCTCCTAATTGAACATGTGGGAGTGAGAGCTCATCCTGAGCAGACAGAGAAACCACTCTGAGTCCTGGGCATGAGGAAGTTTGGCATATTGTGTGTTTTCCCCTCTGCCTTGGTGTAATACTGCACATCAGCTGCTGGTTTGCAGCCACATATGGCGTTAATTTTATACAAGGTTTTTGTAGATTTAAGTGACTTATGCCGTGAGCAGAATTTAATGAAATGTTGGAAAGAAAGCTGCAGAAAGATGAAGAAAACAGATTTCCCTGTTGGGATGCATCGATAATGATTTCTTTTATGTTTGCTTTTGTGGGTTGTTTCTCTTTAGGGTGAAAGGTAGGAATAATAAGTTATTTAATAATTACTTAAGGCTCAGTTCCTGAGCTTTTACATCTGCAGTAGAAAGCATGAAAGTCTAAGAGTGAAGGACTCTCTTGTGGATAATTAATAACAGGAACTGCCCTTTAAGTGTTTTAGATTTTTGTAGATGCTGAACATTTTAATTCTGTTTGCAGCAGTGCCTGGTGAAGACTTGCAGGGGCTGGGAGTGCTCAGGAGCTGGTTCTCAGCTGTTAGTTTCTTAATTGCAGCTATTTATGAATAATGCCTTCCATAAATGGGATGCAGAAGCGTCGCTTGGAAGTCAGGCAGCGGAACATGTGTGGATGTGTCTTTCTGTGGGTCTCATTGTCATTTACTCTGATTTCTTAATTAGAATTCGATTTACATGGAAGGTGTTTTTTTTTTTTTTTTTGTTCCTTTCTGCAGTTACATAACTTGGACTCTAAGATTCTGCAGGCACATAGGCCTTTTTTCAAGTTACCTTCTAGGGACTTCATTTGGATTTTGGAATCATGTTACTGTACATCTTTTCATCAAATGAGCTTTATTAAAAGTCTGGAATATGTCCATATAAACGTAGAACTTTACAGGAATTATTATTTTTGTCAGTCTCCTATAATTTACAAAATGTCTGTTGAAATTAATTATGTATTTAGACTGAAACAGAAACTTCTTAAGGTAAAAATTCAAGTTTGTCCAGAAACACCAAAAATAATTAAAATATTATTACTCTCTTAATTTGTTACTTTCTAGGTTTTAAAATGATGCTGCAAAATTCTAATTAATCCTTGTCTTTACACAATGGCCAGTCAACATTTAGAAAAACATTTGCCCTTCATTTAGGATCTCACACAGAGGTTTTTGCAGCCTCAGAAGTGTGTCAGTGAACGGACAATGATCAACACAAATTGCTCGGGTGGCACATTCAAGGCTCTGTTTACCTTTGGTAGTAATTGTCAGGTTGTTTTCTCTTTAATTTTTGCTAAGAAAGTAGCCCATATTAAGCAAAACCAGGTAATTTTTAACTAGAGTTGCAGTGATTGCCCCTTGTTGTTCTTTAGCTTCAATTAACGGAACTGTATGAAGCTATTAATGTTCTTTCTATACAGCCATTGGTACTGTATGCATTGCAGGCATTTGCATATAGGTAAAGGAAGCTTGTGATTGCCTTTGGAAGTTGCAATTTGTTCTGGAGCAAAACTTTATGAAGATTGTGTTTCTGAAAATTCCATGTTTTTATTGCTCCCCAAATGGTGATGTAATTGAACATTGGTGGCAATTGAATGAACTCTTTTTAAACTTAACAGCTACAAGTATCAGACGTTTGGAAATTGAGTTCTGTGTGCTTGCGTTTCTAAACCACTAATATTGTGCATGAAGGTGTCTATGTAGGCAGGTTATATGTTAAAAAAGATTGGTAATTCAAAAAAAAATGGCTCAGATACTGCTCTTCCTTATTTTACTGTTAAATGTGGGAAGAGTACATATTATAAATACAGACTGAAGAGAGAAATTCTTATTTTGAGGAGTGTTGAAGGCGATTTTCAAGGTAACTCTCTCTCCAAAGCGCAGGTACTTCGCTCTGTTTTCCTTTAAAATTAACAGGATTTTTAACTTCTTTGGAATTTGTGCTAAATGTGGTATTTTAGCTCTTTAGTAAACAAACCATTAATCATGTGCGAGAATGAGTTGGAATAATAGTTTATCTTCTTCTTTCAACTTCTAGTCTGTGTGGGTTTATTATTTTGGTTTTACTCACCAGGAAATCAGCCAGAATCCACTTCAAAGTGTTCTTGCTCTTAAGAAATTGGCCTTTAATATTAAAAAAAAAAAAAAAGGTGAATCTTTCTGTTCTGGCAGAGAGTGCAGAATTAAGGCTTATCTTATGGGAAGTCATTGTGTACAGTAGTGTTTTATTGGGTTGGTTTTAAGTTTCTTTGTTCCCTAAGACATGGCTGTTGGCAATCACGATCTGCATTCTTACTGCTTTCCCCTGCAGAGAGGGTGAAACAAACTTTAGGGAAGTGCAAAACCACCCCCTCAGAACTGTCTTTGCTTGCTGAAGTGTCTCTGCAGGGTCGCTTTTCCTGCTCCCCCATCCCCCTGCCTGTCTTTCCTTGGCATCCTCTGGTTCCCTGGGCGAGGTGTTACCTGCTGCCTGTTCTCTCACCTGAACCAGTTTCCCATTTCTGGCACACAGGCTTTGATCCCCGGGGAGTGTTTGTGTGCTGCAGGTGACATCCTGCTGGGTGCTGACAGCTTCTGGGCAGCTCCACCTTCTGTTCCAGAATTGAATAAAATGAATAGATTCCAACCTAATGATTCCCTGAACTTGTTTGTCTCATAGAAGATGTTAAAAAATAATCCTGTTACAATGAGCATAGAAACAGACTAAGTAACAGAGTTTATTATAAGGGTGTATATCCCTGTTTTTTCATGCTTTTCCATCGCAGCAGGTTAGCTGACTGAATTTGTGATGAGCAGTAAAATTAGTCAGATTTTGGACTGCTCCTACCTTGTTTGCTAACTTTTACTTGAAATGAATTAAATTTGAGAGCATTCCAAATGTGTCGGTTTTATGTCTTCCTTTCTTGTCATCAGTTTTAAAAAAATACATCTGTTGAATGTATTTTTATAAAATGGAAGTTCTCTGTTAATACAAGTGATGTGGGTGCAGTAGAAACAACAGGTGAGACTCCTCTGGGTGGGTATTTTTCAGTTCTCTGTGTATGTGCCCCAGACTCAAATGCTGCAAGATTACAGAAAGAAGAGGGGAAAACATTTTGTTTATGCTTATTGCATTTTGATATTGTTCAGAATTTCTTTTGATGTTATTGAGAGATCCTCAAGTGTGAGCCCTTAAAACACAGTGAAGGCTCAGTCAGTCTAGTTGTGCAGCTTAGTTAAACTGCTTGTTGTGGTGTCTCTAATCCAGTGTATGTCTCTGGCAAACACATACAACTGCAACTGCCTGGAGATCCTGGGGAATAGTGTTTGTTTTGTTAATTCCTTCCTTATCCCAGTGTATCAGTGGGGGAAAAAGCAGTATTTTTTTCCACTGTAATTTATTTCTTTTTGCTCATAGAATCATGGAATGGTTTGAGTGGGAAGAGATGTTAAAACTCAGCCAGTCCCACCCCCTGCCATGGGCAGGGACACCTTCCACCAGCCCAGGTTGCTCCAAGCTCTGTCCAACCTGGCCTTGGACACTTCCAGGGTTGGGGCAGCCACAGCTTCTCTGGGCACCCTGTGCCAGGGCCTGCCTACCCTCACAGGGGGGAATTTCTTCCCAATATCCCATCTAACCCTGCCCTCTGGAGTGGGAAGCCATTCCCCTTTCTGCTGTTGCTCCAAGCCCTTTTCAGCTGTGCAGTGGTTGGAGCAGGTTTGGGAGTGCAGGAGGTGGCCATGTGTTATCCCATGTGTTATCCCTTCTCCTCGGAAGCCGTTCCGTTCCGATGGATCCCACTGTTGCTGTGCCAACTGCACAGCGGGCTCTGCCTCTCAGGGTTTGCATTCTGCTGCTCTGTGCTCTTCCCACTTGTGCCACTGAGCAGCAATTCCGAGTGTTTTGTTCTGCCTCAGGAATCCAGATGCGCCTGATCAATCTGTACAACTGCTGCCTGCCATTGTTCTCATGTGTGTATGAGGCAGCAAAGCTTATTTCTAAGATTTCTGCATAAACCCAGCTCTTGTCAGCTTCCTGATGCTGGGTAATGAGGAACAGCTTAGCTGTCAAGTTTGTGTAAAGTTCTGATCATCTAATTAAGCTTTGAGCTTCTTTGAACCCTTTGCAAAATGAGAATTATGTTGTACATTATTAAACCTGGTACAAGGCCAGGCATCACTTTCATTTAGAGTATAAATGCATTATTTTATAAATACATAAGGCAGGCATTTTATTCAGTGCTGCGTCATTTCATGGCAGAAAATGTTTTGCAAAACTTCTGTGCTGAAGGCAAGGTCTGTAGTTTCTCCTGAAAGTCCCTCAAACAAGACATCCCTGGAAACCTGGGACAGATGGAACAGAGCAGGCACACCTGACTTGGACATTTTGCTCAGCGTGCCTTGTCCTGCTCCAGGTTTCTTTTTTATAAATAGAATAGAAAAGGTAATAAGAACACTGTAATATATTTGATGATAGAGCCATTGGTATTTTGGGCAGAGGGAGGACAAACCTTTGCCACCATTGCATCCCTTCCCTGGTTTCTGTAGCTCTTTGATGTCAGGTTCTTTTTTTTCCCACCTCGAGCCTCCCTGGCTCAGTTTGGTGGTGTGCATGTTCCCAACCATGGGCAGCAGCTACAGCTCCAGTGTTCAAACAACCCATCACCATAATGGGCATATAAAATCTCAAGGTTTTTATTGCTCCTGTCATCTCAAGGGCTTTTGACTCGTGATTACAGAGCAGTAAAATGTGAGTGGTTGGGTTCACGTGACTGACAGTGACAGAGACATCGTGTGAGAAGGTATTGAGGGAGCAAATTCATTCATGCAAGGCCTTGAATTTATGGACATGACATAACTTTGAAGTATTGATTATTTAAGTAAATGTGTACCTTAAGATTGATAAAGGGAATAAAAGACTTCATAGATCATTAATGTATTTTGAAGGTATAATTGGCTTTATGCAGGGTTTTATAATAAGCTTTCTGCAAGAAGCATTGATAAATATGCTCAGTAAATTTTAATGAAGTCCTAAACACTATCCATGAAGCTTATTTTGTAATTTAAATCAGTGCATTAGAAAGAGTACTAATTGTAGAACTTGCTCTAGAATTAAATTTTTAATAAATCTTCCTTGACTTTTATTCATCTTATGCAAATATTGACCTTTGAATTCTTACTGTTGCCTGTGTTTTATTGAGCCTTACTTTGAAGGGATACGAGGGGATATGTGTGTGTCATCTTTAAGCTTTTGTTGTAACAATTAAAAGGGCAGTGTCAGACATTGGATCACTTGACATTTAACATGGCAAAATGAGAAGGAAATCAGTGATAAAATCAGTAGGGTAAGTTCTAGAACCATCAAATTTGAAGTGCAGAGAGGAGAAACTAGGCTGGCCAGCAGGGAGCATAACTGGTGTCTTCCCAGAACTTCCAAAACACAATTTGTACCAGTTCTGCAGTCAGGAGTTCTCTTTGTAAGGGTTGGATTCATGTTGAGCTAAAATGTTAAGATTTTAAAGCCTGGATCTTTCAAGCTGCTTTGTATGAATGGATCAGTCTCATGGCCAATGCACACTCATCTATTACATTTTTCTATATGGACCAACTATTGGGATCTGACCTTAATCTGCAGTTAATAGTAGAGGCTTTAATGCTTATTTTTATTTGCAGTGCAGAGACCCTCTGAACAACTGAAGCCTCATATTATGCAGGATTCTGCATTAATATTCAGTAAAGCGAGCTGCCCTTGGTACAGAAGGTTTAATAACCTGGAGAGACACGAGACGTGCTGATACGTGCATGTGTTACCCTCTCGCTTTCCAGATGTATTTTTTGAAGTGGAAATTATTTGCTTGAGCTCAATATTGAAATTTCAATTTGATAGCGTGAAGTTTTACATAGAAATACCCTGTCACATAAATAGTTGATACAATTTAAATTATGCTTGTTATGGCTGTTGGTAAGGACAGGGCTGTAAACACCACCTGAAATGTTCTCTGGATACAATATCTACCTCAGGAGGAGAAAGTGGCCAAACTGGGGACTAGGCAAAAAAAATTTCTCATTGCAAACGTGTCTTGTAGCAGGATTTAAAAAGCACTGGTGAGCAGATGCACCCCTTGCTTCCCAGGTAACTCAGAGAAAGGCTTCATCCCCTGTGTGTGTAACACACAAATACACCGTGGGAAATAATTTCTATGATTTAACCATGATCCACAGTGCTGACCTGTAAGGAAAATCCTACAGTGCTATTTCTCAGCAAAAAGAGTTATGTCAGGCATACTGATTTATTTTCATCCCCTCCCTTCTTATTTTAGAATGCAGTTACAAATGCAGCAGAAAATTACATACTTTAAACTTGTTCTCCTCATGTAAGTCCTTGTCAACTTAATATGTAATTTTCTGCTGTGCTGTTATGTATGGAAAGCTCAGGTGATGGCTCTGGGGTGTGTGTTGTGGTAGGAGAAACCTGCTCCTTGAGCCTTGTCTCTCTAGTTCCTGGTGAGTTCAGGGTCCATGAAGTCTTCCACACAAGTTATTTTGCTGCACAGAGGTAATTGGATTAAGAGGATCCCCAAAATCAAATGGGTGATCTTGCTTGAGAAAATGATGAAGAGGTATTTTCTGTTGTGTTATCTGTGATATTGATTAGAAAATGCTGAAGTTGGTTTTCACGTTGTGGTTTGGGTGGGTTTTTTTTTCCTTCACCTATTATGTCATATTTTGAAAAAACAAGGCCCTTAATTCAAGCCCTTGTCGCATGGGCAAACTATTTATCCCCAGGTTGAGGCTTAAAACCAGAGTAATTTATTCTTCTGTGGTGTCTCTCTGTGCAGTGAGAAATTCAGTGTGACCTGATGGCAAGATGCAGGGTAACAGATGCCACCTTTGGATCAACCAGCTACAGCTTTTGCGTTAACCAGCCATCAGGAAATATCACTAAATTACTGGAGTGCAAAACGCATCTGTTGGAAATATGTTTAAATCTTGTGTGAAATAGGATGGGGGGGAAAAAGGATGAGGTCGAGGAGTGGCTTTGGGAACAGCTGTGCTGAACCACCAAGGGTGGCCCATGTGAATGAGCTCTTCAGAAACCCGAGCACACCCGGCTGGAGTTGGGTCTGTGTGGCCTCTCTCCAACTGGGTGGTGTCTCTGACCGCTGAATAAATGAATCCTGGAGTCTCAGCTGAAATCTGCCCCTGTGCAGGCTGGTGGGCAGCAGCCTCAGTGTGTGTCTGGCTTTACAGCAGCTAAAACTTGCAGCATTTAGTTGGTTGTAATTCCTGCCTTAATCATGACTTGGTATGTTGCATCCTCACTGTTGCAGGAGTGCTCTCCTAATTCCTGCATTCCAAAGGAAGGCACTCGGCTACAAACCCACCCTTTAATGTTTGCTCAGCACCCAACTTTGATATTTAATTCATTGGCTTTAATGGCAGACTCCGCGTTGCCATGAGGATGCTTTCCAAGGCCACAAACCGATGTCCTGCTGTGTTTTACACAATCATGTCCTAATTCTGGAGCTGCCTGTGGTTTGGCCCTGACTCAGAGCTCCAGCCTGTTCCCTCCTCACACCTTGCCCTGCACATGCACCACAGGCATCACTTACCTGTTCTTCCCAGCACTGTGGCAATTCCAGCACCAGGACTTGGCCTGTGGCACTGGAATTGGGAGCCCTGAATGAAGATAAGGAGTTCTGGATTACGCTAACACAGGATAAAGCATCAGTTTCTTTCAGCACTCTTGGTGTGGAAGCCTTCCAAAATTTCAGGCTGAAAATAGAAAAAAAAAAAATAAAAAAACCTTCTGCTCATGCATATTTTGGGCTTTGGTTTTAGGAGAGGTAGAACACTGGTTATTATTTAACATGTGTAATAGCTGCATAAGAGTTCTAAAATTAGTCAGTTTTAAAATTATTTTAAATGTGAATTGCTTTCAAGTAGAGTTGTGATGTGGAAACTTTAGATCTGTAGATCTGCTTTTTTAAGGTATTTCATGAGACCAGTTTCCACAAAGATTCTGTTCAACAATGTGAAGTGTCTAAACTTGCTCAGATCCAAAACAGCTGTGTCCAAAATGCATCCTGTGTTGATGAGATAATCCAGGCTTTCTCTAGATTAATGCACTCAAGCAACATGTTATTTAATATTCTGGGGCTCCAATTAATTTTATGAAAAGAGCCATCTTTGTGAAGAGGGCTTTTTTTTAAACTCTTATTTAAGGGTTAAAACAATCTCTAAGCAGCCTCCTGAGACGCTACCAAGATCTCTGGTGACACACCTTTTTATTTATAGATGACTGATGTGTTTAAAAGTCAGAAATTCATCAGCAATCCAGCTGTTGTAGCTGTGCTGATTAACCTGTGTCTGCATAGCCCTGGGCCATCTCTTCACACACGGACTTGCACATCATAACATGCTTTGGGTGCTCGAACTGAAAATGTGTCTGGTTTTCTAAATGTTGGTTTTAGGCAGTAACTCTGCATTTCTCTCATTGATTTAAGGCTCTCCAAAGCATTAGACAAGGAATTACACTGAGCCTCATTTGGATGTTAGACTGATATTGTCTCCACCTGTAGAACAGTGATATTCAGCAGTACTTTGGTTACAAAGTTGTGACAGGATGGAGGGACTGAGATAAATGTGAGACAGGACTTGTTTTGTTTTGTTTCTCATCACTGTGGTACAAAGTCTTGTGCAAAGACATATTTATGCTTCACAAGATCCTGGTCCTAAGGAGTGTGACTATTAGAGGGATGAGTCAGAGTAGGAACAGAACCCTGCAATTCTGAGCAGTGATACAATAATCTGTCTGCACACTGTTGCTTGAGCAGAGCTGCTCCCAGGGTTGCCCTTGCTCTTTATTCTGCAGAACAAGGTGCAAGCTTTTTGGCTGGTGGGAAGTTGTAGTTTTTCAAGCAGACTATTTTAGAGGAGGTCATTGCCTAGAAGCAGACTCAGTTAATGTTGGCTCTCACTAAGGAATTCTTCTTATGACTTGTTACACCTGGAGAATGAGTTATGTTTCCTTATTCTTCCATTTGGTTTTCTGCAGGGGAAGTGTGTTCTCATCTGAACCTCTTCTGCCTTCTGTAGGACGTTCCATGACTCAAGGCTTGTTTCAGTGAGAGCGGAGGTGTGCTGGGTGCCTCTCCCAGGGGCTGCTCCCAAGTAATGTGTTCCTCAGGTCAGCCCTGCAGCTGGCACTGACTCAGTTGGTGCAAACCACAATCACCCTGCCCATGGCAGACCCGAGCATGTCACTGCTCGTGTTGTCACTTCATCACTCGCTTGACAGGTGTGAATGTAAGCTCTGATTTCATAGTTAAAAGATTTTATGTATTTAGGTTGGGAAGTCAGTGCCCTGCTTCATCTGGTTTAGTCCGTTAAAGGATTTAACTCTGGAAATCCATGCAAGTCTGAGATTTTTTGGAAATTATGAAGGGTACTGATGGTGTCGATTACCCTGGCTTTGTTAAATCCCTGTTTGCAGCTGACGGGGTGTGTGTAAGGGCTAAAGTGGCAAACACATGTTGAGGCTGGAGTGTGATTTATACTATATTCCTGCGATTTCAAATCCTCCCTCTAAACTGTGACACTGTTTCTGGGTCATGATTAACACAGTAAAATTCTATCCAGTCATGCTAACAGAATCTTGTTGTCATCACTGAATTCTGTTCCTGGAAAAGGAATGTTTTAGAAGCTTGTTGCAGATGGTGTTCCATCTTCACAGATAATAAGATTCAAATGTGTGATGAGGCATCCTCAGAAAAAACACGGGATGGTGGTGGGATCCTGTAACAGCCTCTGTGGAAGGGACAGTGGGGCAGTAAATCCATGTCTTGGCCCTTTTGTTTCTGGTGGAAACTTGGTACAGCTGCATCTTAAAAAGCCTGGGAAAACTATTTATAGTGACTAATTTCTGCAGATAGCAACAAATTCAGCACGTTATCACCATCTTTGGGATGTTTCCTTATTTGAAGCTGATGGGATGAAGTGGAGATACATTGAGAATGCAGCATATAACAGAGCTATAAACCCTTTGAGAAGCATTTGTGCTTCCTGACATGGCTTTTTTTCATCCAGGAACACCTTTTGCCCTCAATTCGAGCCAGACTCTTTCTAGTGTAGCAGCTCTGGGGCTGGAGGGAGAGCAGATAACTTATCCTTGAGATGGTAAATACCTGCATGCCGGGCTGCTTGGAGCAGGGCACAGAGTTCAGCCTGCAAAGCCTTGGCCTGCCCTGCCCTGCCCCGACAGCACAGAGAGTTCCGGCTTGTGGGATGAAACTTGCATGGGCTCGTCCTCTCCTGCTCTGGAAGGGATTTGTGCCTGGCAAGGATTCACCTGCCCTGAATTCACCGTGAGTTGTTCCTGTGGACACAGGGAAGGGAATGAGGAAGAGGAGGAGCCTGGACAGAGGGTGAGTGCCAGGAACAGGAGAGCCGGGAACCTGCCTGGGCATCCTCTGGGATAGCAGGAGCGGTTCCCGCAGTGTGGCAGCAGCTGGGTTTACACTTTGCATGTCATCTGTGTTGTCAGAACACTTTGGATGTTACACTTGAGGAAGGAATGCATTCCAAGAAACTGGAACTTCCACGGGATGTTGTTTCACGTGAATTTGAAAAAATTCAGTTTTGTATTTCAGCACTTTTTCGCTATTCGGATTTTATCTGAAATGAAGCATTTCCTCTAGTTCTAGTTGAGTCTTTAGGAAGGCTGATTTTCAGGTTTTTTTCCAGTTACTCATATATTTTTATTAGCAATAAGTGACATGTAGTTTGTGCTATTTAATTTCATTAAATCCTCATATGGAAGGATTTCCATCAAAACTGCAGCTAGTAAATGACAGGATCTTCTGGCTTCTCTCACTTTGCCTTGCCACTAGCAGTCACTTCTGCATAAACAAAATATTTTAGAGATGTACTCTGGAATAATCTTTTAATTCTTAAAGTGTTAAGTGCAGTCATTTAGGAATAAATTTATAATAAAATTCTATATGGCCTCCATCTCTTTCCTTACTTTCCCATCAGATTCGTTTATGTTTATTCCTATCAAATCACACTGAAGTGCCACAGTCAGCTGGTCTGGGCTAAAAATAACCCTTCCTTGTATATCATGGCATCAGAGCCTTTTATTTATGGATGTATTATAAGGAAGGATATCTTCTAGGATGTGTCGTGTGGGGAAGACTCTGCCACTGTTCATGTGTGTGCTGGGACGTGTTTTCCCGTGCCTGAGCAGGTGTGTGTGATGTTTCTCAGTGTCAGGGCTGTGGGATGTGCAAGTTTCACTGTGGCATCTGAGATCCTTCCCAGGAGCCGAGGATTAACGTGGCATGAGCAAAGCCCTGGCTTTGCGGGTCCCTCCGAGCCCTCCCGGCTGGAATGCTGTGATGTCCCTGCAGGCTGGGAGAGGCAGCGGTGTGTGTGAGCACGTTGGGAATTGCAGCTGGCACAGACCCAGCGGGAGCTCAGCGGGCCGTGCGGGTACCGGAGCCACGGCGAGCTGCACAACCTGTCTGAGAAGCCGAGCAGCTCGCGGTTGTTGGGCGACACAAACCTCCCTTGGGGGTGGCTCTGCCACGGCTCCCTGAGCGTGCCGGGGGTCTCTCGGGTCAGCACCGGGAAATGCCCATTTTCAGCAGTATTTATGCTGGCTTGAGCGGCCCCCAGTTGCTTTGCTTTTATTCCTTTAAAAACGGGTAACAATCTGAAAAATGAGCGTTATACATACAAGCTATTTTGCTTCTCGTATATCCCTGAAACATTTGGGAACCCACACTTTAGGGCCGTGCCATTTTTAGCTCGGAAGGAGCATTTCTCACGTTTTCCCACAGCAGCTCTGCCAAGGGAAGCATCCTTGTGGCTGAAGTGGTAAGACTTGGAACACCTGGCGTAGGAAGATGTGGAGCAATCCACTCCACCTCCCCCAGAAATTAATTATTGCTCTTTAGAAATAATTAACTCAGGGCTGTTGGTACTGCCAGCCTCATCGTGGTACCTGATAAGCTCTCCCTGGGACTTGGAATGTTGGTTTTTGTGCAGGGACTCCTGAACAAGCACTACCTCTGTGTGCCATCCCTTAGTTCCTCCTCCTTAGAAGTTTCAGTGGATTATTTTACAAGGTTGCCTTTCCTGTAACAGGAATTAAAAAGATGATTTAAAACACCTTTTTTCCCCTTGCTGTTAATGCTCTCAGAGGTGTTGGCTGTTGGAAAGCATTAAATATTTGGCTGAACTATAGGCTCTATTCCATGATATTGTGTGATGAATTTGAAATCCTGATGTAATCAAACTTGAATCACCTTTGAGTAACTTTTGCATTTTCCCCCAGATACTGTAGGTTCTAATATTCTGAAAAGTATCGATTTATTTCTTGATTCTTTGTTTTAATTTCAAGTAACTTCAAAGCCTTAAAATATTTATAAGTGAAGACTTTCTTTGTATCTGATTTTGGTGATGAGGAACTGTTTTTATGACAGTGAAACACTGACACATTATTTATATTTAGATAACAATATAGATACAATGTGTAAATTTATTTTTCATTGTAACTGATTTCTCTTCCACCATTTAAATGCAGCATATTTTTAAATGAGTGATGCCAACACCAGTGCTCCCCTTCCTGAGTGATGCCAGGGAGGTGTAGCCCCCCCATGCCAACCAGTTGTAGCATGATTTTCTTTTCAACCTTCTCATTTCCCCTCGAAATTAATTAGTCTTTTAACTCCTATATGAAATAAAATTTCATTCTTCTAAAAATAGCCATAGTGCTCATCCCCTTGACTGCATTTTGTTGAGTATTAGGTATCTCTCCTGGATGTTCTGTGTGATGCTTATTTTTAGGGCCTCTATTAATATCTTTAAATATATGATGTAAGAAGTCTTGAGACAGTGTTAAACTGGAAAACTTAATTATTATCTCTGTAGTTTTCACTGTTAAATGTGAGTAGAAATCAATACTAGTGTTTAATACAGGAAGTTTTAAGCTGGAGAAGCTGAAGTATGTGAAACTGAAGTATGTGACAACATTTCTGGTATTTAAAAAGGCATGAATTAAAACCAGGGGAAGGTTTTGGTGTTTCCGACCACTTCCATTAGGGCCATATGTCTAATTTTGTTTGTTTGTTTGTTTGTTTGTTTGCAGTATTTGGTAATTTCTGTAGGAACAAAGTAAATTACTTCAGTGTGCAGTTGTTGATTAATAAAATTAATGGAGAGGTTTGCAGCCAAAGAGTCTCTGTAGTGCTCTCTGTCCATGCAGGGCAAAGGCTCTGTAACTATGGATATCCTGAGCTGTGTCTCCTTGACAGCCTTGTAAAGCCTCAGGTCTTGGAGATGACGTGCTCGAGATTTTTCACCACACTCTACCATCCTAAAAGGAAAAGATAAAAAAAAAATTGTTAACAGGAAGTTTATCAGCCCCTAACTGTTTTAAACAGAGGTTCTGAAAGTTCTGCTCTTCCTCATCAGCAACAATTGTAGTGATAAATTCCCTTTCTGGTGGAAGCACCACTTGCTTTCATCCTGCTCATTTACTGCTCCTGTCACTGCTGTGCTCGAACTGGTGGAACTGGTCGACAGACTCTGGATGTATTTTCATGGAGGGTTGAAGGCAAACGGTGTACATTTAAAATCCAGCCTGTTATTTCAGCACTGACAAGCTTTTTATTTCCATCATGTTCTTTTTTTCCCTTTTCACTTACGGAGCTGCCAGTGACATTTTTATCTCAGAAGTGCTTTTGTGTGGTGACAGTGATCATGTGTTAATTTGAGGACAAATAAGCTTATCCTTGTTGTTATGAAGTTTAGGATGAAAACTGCTCGTCTTCTGGCTGCTGGAAGCCAGCTGTCCAGGAATAGCTTTCTGAAGAGATTAGCACACCCAGAAACCAAGTGATTTCAGTATGACCTTCCAAAAAATATCGTCATAGTTGCCAGCGGGAGCAAGGAGCTGGATTCAATTACCCTTGGAGGTTCTTTTCAGTCCTCTGTTCCTAATTAAGCAGGATTTTGCTATATTCAGCTAATAAGTTTATACTGAGATCATAAGCACTGATAACATGAGATAGAAAAAATTAATTCAAATTAAAATCCTGTTATTAAAATGTATAGAAGTTGCTCTGTTAGTGAAAATGTGATGATATGAAAGCTGAAGCAGGAGTAAAAGGCTCTAAGGTTTTTAGCAGATCTGGTATATTTTACCTCCTTACAGGCTGTCACTGTGTCAAAATCTGGTTTGGAGGGTTTGGGGTTTTTTTATATGATGCGTTTCAATAATCTCCTTGTAATCCCATGATAAACTGCTTAGTTTGATGGAGAATGTTAGACATTATTGGTGAAACAGTTGACCCCTGTGAAATCAGGTCCATTTTATGATATGCTTTCAAAGGATATACTCTTACCAGCTGGGTAGTACCCCTGCATTAACCTAATCAACCTCCGAGAAAGGAGGTATGTCCTGGATTAAATTCTTCAAATCAGGCCATTAGGAACCGTACCAGACAATCTGCATGATTTTAGAATGTTTACCCCTTTTATGTGTGTTCTGCTTCGTGGTAAACCTTTCTTATTCATGTCATGTCATTCTACTCTTTCTTCTGTTGTTGTGTTGCTGTGTAGACTTTTTCTGGAAAAATTGCACTGGTTATTAAAAGAATTTAACAGTCTTGTAGGCAGGTAAAAGCTGCATATATTTGTCTCCTTACTGATTGCTTTCAGGGCTTCTAAGCAAGATAAGTACCTTCCTTAATTTGTAGGACAATTTTGGGCATCAATGTGTCATAAGCTTGTAAAAAACACGTACAGAAGGTGTTGAAAGCCCCTATTTGAAGTCATTTTATATTCATTAGAATACAGCATGCTCCTTAATTCAGCTTTGATGTTTTCTTCTGATTTTTTTCAGTCCTTTCATTTTCATGTGCCAAATAGAGCTAAAATGAGCATATCCCTGAGGTAAAAAGAAAGGAGTGCTCTCATTGCTAAATTATAGATGTGGGGGGAGGGAGGAGAGTGCTTGTTTGAAGACTCTTATTTGTGCAAAAAGCAGGATAGGATTTAAACAGTTTGTTGGAGCTTTCCCCCCCAGTCTTATTTCCTCTGTAACTTTTTTTAAGGAATAGATATATTTTTTTAAAGAGCTCTGCATTTAGAGAGCTGCATCCATTGGATGCATTAGAGGTGCAATAATAAAACTCTGCTGGTTTTAAAATGCTCAGATGATGTGGTATTTGAAAAAAAATAAATTTCCCTGTACCTTCTGCAGCACTGAAAGGAGGACTCAGGAAATAAGTGAACTACCTGGACAGGGAGTGTTTTCCTGGCCTCAGTTTATAAATTGCACACCTTGTGCGGTTTGCTTTGGGCAAGGGATTGTATTTGACTTACCTGCACTGGAAGTGTCTGCACTAGTGCAGGATTTGGCAGCAATTTGTAGCAGAGATTCACAGCTCAGGCTCTCCCTTGGACAAGTGGGGTCGAGTGCCCACCATGAACTTCAGGTGTTTTGGAGAAACTCAGCCTACACAAGGGTTTAACCCCAATTATGCAGTTCAGCCTTCACTTTCAATAGCTGAAGTTGATTGACTCCAAGGTTGACCTATTTTTAGGTTTATAAGCCCAACGAGTCCTAGAGAATCTCGAGCTTTACGTAACCCTGATGTTTGGCTCTGTTTGTGGGACTCCTGGGAATATGCCTGGTGCTTTTTATAAGCAGCTTGTCTCTGTGTAATGGATAGCTGAGATAAATCTTGTTCCTAGAGCAAGCCTGATATTGATGATGACACAAGTGTATGAACAGGAGTTCAACTAAAAATCCATTTTAATTTCAGGCCCCATTAGTGATGCAGAGAGAAATCATTATCTGTTAAGCAGAAAATAAGAACTGATATCTTTTTGAACCATTTGGGTTTCAAACCCGAAAGTTAGTGTAATAAAATACAAATATGCTGATTGATCTTTTTCTTCTTTTCATTATTTCTTGGAAAATGAACTGGGGAAAAAATGAGTAGACTGAATTGAAAATAAGAAAATGTACTGAGATAAACACTGACCTGAAATGGGGAGGTCAGAGAGTGGGTTTGTTTCTTTGTTCAAGCTGTGCCTGTAGTTGCATAATCACAGTTGTGTTTGGAGCTTGAAATAATTACTAATCATCGACTAGTCAGGGAAGTTTAAGTGATCAAAAACAGTTCTTAAAAGTTTTTAGTGCTCTGCAGTGATTTATTCCTTGCCTAATTGAAGTGGAATACTCCGTAATTGTTTAAGATTGTGGTGCCTCTTTAAAATCAGCCCTGTGTGCAGCCTCGGAGTGTGGATTCCTCTTGTGCTGTTTGGCTTTTCTGAGAAACATTAACCAACTCCTCGGACTCAGCGGGTTTTTCAATTATTGCCATACTTGTTTAATTTAAGAAGTATAGCACTGGCTTCTCAAGCTGTTGAGTGAAAATGAAAGCATTTTATCTGAAGTGACTGTTTTGCGTTGCTTGGAACAGACCTTAACTGAGAGCACCCAAAATACCTGAATCCCAGCAAAAGGCATCCAAGTGGGATGAGTCTTAACGGCAGCAGGACATCTCAGGAGGGCAAGTCACCCCTGAGGAGCATCAGCTCAGGCAACTGATCCCCACTTTTCCCTTGTATCTCACTTTTCCTCCCTTGGGAGAAATCTTTCAAGGGACACCATCCTCTCTCTCTTTAAATAAGCTCATTTCTCATGGACTTCTGAACATCCGGTTTTTGTTAGATTCACATTTGTGCATTGCTGAATTCCTGGTACTGAACTCAAACCTTCAGGACAATGGACACTGTGCCTGGGATCCAGCAACTGGATTTGGTGTGTGCCTAACAGCAGGTTTGCAGAAGGTCCCATTCTTACACAGAATTCCTCACTGGCTGAGAACTGGGAGCACATGGAAGCAATTGCACGCTGAATTCACTGAGCTCTGGGGATGTGCTGCAGTGACTGCAAAGGGTGGAAGTGTCCAAGGTTTAAACTTCTGCTGCAAATAAAGTCCTGGTGAGACAGGGCTTGGCAGCCAAGTCTTTGTGCAGCCTCTGGAGAGGGTTTTACAACTTAAACAGAGTTACCCTCCTCTGCAGAAACAAATGTGCTGCTCCCTGAGCTTGCTGCTTTGAGGGTGAATCTGGTATCGCTGCAGTCATTTAAATATGTCCTAAGGTGTATTTTGCTCAGGTTCCTTGGTAGCAGAGTCACCACAATCAATCATGGTAGCATTTGCACTATTCAGATATATTAATTTTCCCTGATATGTTTTTCTAGCATAATTAAGACCTTGCTTTGAAGACATAAGTATGAAAAACTGGAAACAGGAGGATGGTCTCACGTGTGCTTCTTTAATTGCAAGCAGTTTTTGCCTTTTGGTGTTTTTTTTTTTTTTAATTATTATTTTTAAAAGAAAATAATTGCTGTCTTTTTTATGTAGTTCTGCTGTCAAGAATATGGTGTGTGCCCTTACGGGTGCATCAGTCGTACTGTCTTATGAATGTTTTTGTATTTTTTTATGCTTGAATGACAACTGTATATTTTTCATCTCCTAATGTCTCTTAAATGTAAATGTTGTGGTGAAGGTAATGGGAACAGGGACAAAAGCAAACAAGACGATTAGGTTGCTTGCAGCCTTTGAAAACTACATCAGGCCATGCCATGCTTGGCTGGAATGTCAGTAACACATAAAGTAACATGTAACGACCCTTTTGATGTAAGGAAGGTGTAAAGCAGAGAAACCCGTGTAAACAGGCATGAATCCTTTCACTGGCTCTTGCCACGCAGCTGGTGTTGCAGCATCATTGCCCTGGCCTTCTGGTAGCTCTGTTTTTGTCAGTGCTCACAAAAGAAGTCCCCTTTTTAGTTGACTGCAACACTCTGATTGTGCTCTGAGGGTATTTTTATGTGTAAGTTCTGGCAGTTCTTGCAAGTGCTGAGTGTGTGACTGTTCATAGCAGTTTATGGGTTTAGAGCAGTTTAAACTTATGGGCAACATGTTCCCCAGTTCTCCCTAAGGAGAGAAGTGCAGCAGTTAAATCTGAGGCCAATACCAAGTACAAAATGCAGCGTTCCCGTGTTAACTGGGAGGAGCTGCTGCCCAAAGCTCCCTGTGAGCTGTCCCTGACCTTGCTGCTCTCGGGGTTATCAGCCTCTTGCTTGGCCCCGATGCTGCCAGAGATAACACCCCACAGCAGTTCTGTGCTGCTGCACTAAGAGCAGCTCTGCACTGCACCAGGCACTCATTTCTGGTGACATTTTATGCTCTAACGTAGGCAGTGCTGATACACACTGGTGAGGGACATGGTGAATGATCTGAGGTTACAACTGAACTGTATTATTGTGCTATTACCATCATCTCTAATTAGCAGATAAGCAAGGAGCACAGGCAACACTGTCAGCAGAAGCTCAAGATGAAGCTTTTATCTATCTCAGTATTCTTGGTGAATATCAGCCAATGGTAAAGTTCCAGTGGGCGGTAATGAAAGTAGAACATGTCATTTCTTTCCTTTCCCCATCTAATAATCTGACCTTTTGCATCATTCTGCTTTAAAGCAGAAGAGTGTTTTGAGAGTAAACTATTTCCCCCCAACCCCACCTTTCACTTCTCCATGAAACAGTGACGTGGAACAGGAAACTGGAGTAAATGGAGGTGGAAGGGACCTCTGGAAGCTCAAAGCTGGGCCAGCCTCAGACTTGGACCAGCCTGGGAGTTTTGTTGGTTTGCTCAAGGTCCTGTCTGGTTGGAGTTGGAGTAACCCCAAGGACATCCCTGCTCTGCTGCCCAGGGATTCTGAGAATCGCTGTTGCCATGTTTGGCTTCCTTCGTCATGAAAATACTTCTAGAATTTAGTTGGAATTTCCCCTGTGGCATCTCGCTCCCCCCTCAGGCCGTGTGCCTCACTCTGCTGCCAGACACTGCCCCAGTGTCACCCTCCTCCTCCTCCAGCCAAACCAGTCTGGTGCTGAGGGTTACTGGTGGTGCATGGGCTGAGCGAAGGGTACAGGTCTGGAAATGATGCAGGGCTGTGTTTTGGTCACATATTTCATCTCCCAGCCTGTGTCCTTGGGTGGGTGCAATGACCCTGGGCCAGTGTGGAGGCACCCACTCGTGTGAGGATGTTCAGGGTGCATGATTGGGATCTTTATTGCTCTGCACAGCCGGATACACAGTCAGGTGAGCAACCAATATTATTTCCTGGATGGTGTGCCTGGGAAAAAAAAAACAGCTGAGAGATATTTCTTAGTCCTAATCATGTTTCTTAATCTGCATGAACAATTTTAAAAGCTCCTTTGCATTCCTCATGTCCTTTCTGTTTGGTTTACCTGGTGTTTTCATTACTTTTTTTTCCTTATAAAAGCATTATTTTTACTTCTTTTTCTTTCTTGTGCTAAATGAGGAAAGTTTGTTTTGTTGGTTTTTTTTTTTTTTCTTTTTGGTAGCTCTCTGTGATTTTCTAATTGCAGAATCAAGAATGGTCTTGATTAAAGAGAGTTGCTTGTAAATTCTCGTGGCTTCTACCTGTGTCTTGTAATTCCTGTGAGCTGTGACTTTCCTTATAGCGTAAATTATGACAATTGTGATAATTCTGGGTTACATATTCCTTGTGTTCCCCCCTCCACTGGCAGTCCTGCTTGTGTTGCTTTATTAGTCTCAAGGAACATTCAGATTTTGTGGGAGTTTTTATTATTGGCCCAGTGGTTGAGTTTTGCTGGGCTGTTGAGAAGAACATGATACCCTTTGGTCACTTGTTTCTAATCAAAATGAAGCAGTGGGGTCTCACTGGAAATGTGTGTTTTGTATGAAAGAATTCTCTAGGAAATAATGCAAGTAACCTGTTAGTTACTCAATCCATGGCCTTTCTGTACTAGATCCTTGAAGAAATGTGTTGGTAGTGCCTCTTTTGACACCGTAATTTTCTGTGAAGTTGAACAGAAAACATCCTAACGGGTGTTCTGAGCAGGGCTGGAGATCAATGCTGCTGCTTGATTAGAAGTACCACCTAAGCTGCTTTTGCAGCCACACCTGTGTTTCTGGAAGCTGTTTTTCTGTGCAGCCTGTTGTGGTTGTGTCCTGAAAACATCCCCCCTTGGCTGCCTGCTCGTACTCTGAATTTCAGAGAGCACAAGTCCCTGCTTTCCACATCCCAGTTTCTCTTGCAGTGCATGAGTTGGGAAGACAAAGGAGCTCCTGCTCGAACTGAGGTGACTCATGGCTCCCTGTGTGGGTTCAAAACACTTAGCGGAGACCCCGCCTTTGATGGATCAGTTAAAAATACAGGTTTATGGTTAAACTTTATCCAGTCATCTCCAAGAAATGGCAGACTTTGCAGAAGCAATTAGAGCAGTAAAGCAGATTTTTTTTTTGTTCCTGTTTATTTCTTGGAAGTGTATTGGGATTTCGATAAATCCACTTTTCTCCCCTCTCTCCTGTGTTTTTGTACAGAGTTCCATTGCTGCCACTCACCTCTGACTTCACGGTGCTCAGTGTCACTTGGGATTCCTGACATCCCGAGTAGTCAATACAAGCTGCATTTGCTAAATTATTTCTGTAATGAAATGAGATGCACATTCTTTCCATCCCTCAGACACAAGCTTGAAGCAATACAGCAAAGCTGAAATTAGTAGAAATTACAAGTAATGAAACTGTTGTTCACATTTTCCAGGTAGGAGGTACTTAAGACAATTTTTTGCTTTTGTTCTCATGAGTAAAAATCTATGATTAAAAGTTTGGTGTGGGTTTTTTTGTTTTTTTTTTTTAACTAGGAATACCAGAGTCTTTCCTTAAGAGAAAGAAATTATTCTCTCTGGTCTTCCTCAGCTCTTTAAAGCTTGTTTAGCAAGGAATGCATATATGTTGCCCAAACTACCCTTAAATATTAAGCTGACTTAAAATCAACACAGCACAAAACTGAACAGCCACTTTTTAGGTTTATTGTAGCAGCAATTGTTTGCCTCGTACACTGGGCAGGAAGAATTCCATTTTGTGTCCAGCAGGAGTTTGTGTGAGAAAATTTTGGCTTAATAAATATTCACACAGATGTAATTACCCCTCTTCGTTATTTTATTAATATTAATATTTGATTGAATGGCATAATAATTACACTAGCAGTTTGTATTAGCTATCCCGTGGTCAATCTGCCAACACTTAAACTTTCTCCTGCTTGAGTTTTCTTTTAGTGTGTTCCAATTGACCTTTAGGTTGGGGGGAAAAAAGGTTCTCCTGTGGCTCAGCAGGTGATTTTGCACACGTTGTGACCTCCTGGTTCCATCCTCTCCCTTTATTTTTACATATAAGCAACTCTAGATGTAGAGTTGTCCTTGTTATTTTATTTTTTGAAGATTACATGGTGCAGTAGCTTCTGTTTTCTGCGGTGATGACCTTTCCGGCCACCATCAGATTAGAAGCTTCTTTGGGTTTCATTTTTGCAAATATAAAGCAGAGACAAACTATTTAAGGAGCAGGGTAGATTTTGTAATGATCTGCCCTACAGAAGTAATGATGACTGGCACTGTAGTTGAAGTCAGGATTGGAATTAGATGTATTGGAGGATAATATTCTTTGGCATCAAACGTGTCAGTAGAATTTTGGCAAAGTTCTCCGTGTGTTTGTCAGTACATTTTTGCTGCTGTTGTGACCAAACTGCACTGTAGAAACCCCAAAAAGGTTCTTTGTCCTGGAGTACAAATGCTTCTCAATATCAGAGATAACAATGTTCAGAAACTATATCCTCTTGGTTCTTACTCTGTTGAGCTGAAAGCCTTGGCAGAACTGTGTCTCCCCAAGTTCCCACCCTGGGTGTGGGATATGGCCGTGCTTGCTGCTCACTTGCAGCTCTCTTTAATGACAAACACCACTTGGAAGTGCCTTAATTGGATTGTGTGCCTAAGAGCGTTAGGGTTGCTGTGCTGGGTTAGCTGAGCTCTCGTGGGCCTTGGCTGGTTGAGGGATCAGCAAAGCAGCAGAATGGAAAGAGGAACTTCAGACTTGAGAGAGGAGTCTTTGCTCCTCCAATTACCGCTCCCCCAGAAGGAAACAGGGGGGCTGCTGAAGGAAGTGCTGAATATATTATGTATATTGCTTGACTAATTTGAGCAGAATGCTTTAGGACTCCCTCCTCCCTGGTTCAGCAGCTGCACATGTCCTGGTTCCTGCTCAACCCTGGGGGTTGGCACAGAGGAGGTTTTCAGTGCTGTTCACAGCCTCGGCCCTTTAAAAAGGGATCTCTCAAATGGTCACAAACTCCTGGGCAGCGGGAAAATGAACTTCTTGGTGCCATCTGACATGTGCAACAAGGAATTTCTGTAGATACACATTTTGCTTAAGTCCTCTTGCCTTGGGAGAAGAATCTAAAGAAATAAATAGCCAAGTGTCAGAGTGGAGGGAAGGATTAGAATTCCATAGGCCATGGCTTATGGCCATCCTTCCTTGAGCCGGGGTTAGGGGCTGAGTTGGTGTGGGTGCTTGTGCTATTTAATGTTTCTTCCTGGAGAAGGAACTCCTTTCAAGGAGTTGTTGCAAACTATTTGAGGTGTCTGGTTCCCCTTCAGCTCTATGACCAGAGAAGGTTTGATTGGTCCTGCGCTTTAATGTGATTAGAGGAGACTTCATGGGCTGATAAAATGCTCTTTTGTTAGAAGTATATAATACATATTTACCAAAATTCCAAGAAGCAGATGGCTAATTAGATAGTTTGGTGATGCTAAGCTGATCATATGTTCTAGCTCTAAATAAAAATTTAACAAAGCTTCATCTGAATATTTTAAACAGGCTTACATAATGTTTTCTAGTTAGCATTAAGTAAAGTGAGTGCTATTGTCCATATTAATGTGAAAAGACATTAATATTCCGCTCCCGCTTGGATTGGTTTTATCTGGTGTTGACTGATTCTCTTTCTTGAGGCAACACAAAGTAAATGAGAGTTTGTGGGTATCACTTCACTGTGTTCATTTTTTTCATAACCACATCCAAAATGAAATTAGATAAATACTAAACATATGTGGAAAATTTAGTTATTTTAATGAAATTTCCATCTGATGAAATTCTAAGGCATTACATCATTAGAATGACTTGGTTTTATGGAGTGTCTTTCTAGTGATTTTCACAGTTAAATTCAGGGGGAAAAAAATACTACAAGAAAATGATGAATAAAAGTATTAGAAAATGAATTAGGGAGCGGGGGGAAGGAGATTACAAAACTGCTTGAAATTCCTCCTTGACATTAAAGTGAATATGAGATGGTTCACTATGGAAATTTAGGAAAGATTGTTATTTCCCAAAAGTGAGAGTGTTGTGGAAAAAATGAAGATAGAGTCTTATAAGAGATGTGTGTAAAAGGGAAGAAAGAAAATCCACTTAGATAAATAGGGAAAAGGAATTCTAAAAGTAATGACAGGCAGTTTTATAATTGGATCTGGGAATGGAGAAGACATTCAGTTGCTCATAAACTTATCCTGAAGAATTTTGTCTCCAGAAACTGATGATATTCTATTGTGCTGTATATGAACGTTTGGATGAAATACTGTTGTATTTGTTAAACAAGTGAAACTGAGAACAGTGTCGTGGACCACAGGCGTAGTTCCTTATGGGTGCCAGAATTTAGAGAAGGTTTCCTCATGTGTGTGATGTGAAGAAACCAGCCAACGTTCTCCTCCCTTTCCCCTTCCTCCTTTTCACTGTCGTGCCGGTTCTTTTTGGTCTCGGGCTCAATAAGCAAAATAGCAGTGGTGATTTGCATTGTTTGCAGTCTGTGCAGAGGCGAAAAACATAAAACACCTGATACTATCTCTGCGTTCTTTAGCTCCAAGCAGAGTTTTTCAAGGCTTTCTGCAAGACAAATTGAAATCTAAACTTCTCAAATGACCTCCGAGCAGACGCAGGTTACCGTGCTCGTGCACTCCAGTTGCTCCTCTGCTGCAGCCTCTCCAAGCCCCAGCCTCGAAGGGCTGGAGCGCTGTTGGCACACACACTGGTGCTGTAGCACCACTTGGGTTTTATGGGAAGCAGTCTCTCTGGGCAGGGTCAGGAGGGTTATTTGCAGTAACCTTTCAGCCTCGGTTCGGGTGCCAGCTGCCTAACCGGGGCTGTTGCCACCACGGCCAGCCTGGCGTGGCTGGGCTCTTCCGAGGGATCCGAGAGCAGGAGGAGAAGATATTTGCCTCCCTCTTTTAATTGATTTCCTCTCCCCTTCTCCAACAGGCTGTCAGATTTGAATGTTTGCCCCAGTTTTCTTTGTCAGATGCAGAGATGGTGGGTTGGTTGTTCAAAGCTGGCAGGAATCAGCAGATACTCTGCCAATGAGGAGAATTCAGATGTCTTAGAATATTGGGGGAAGCAGAGGGATTCATGCACTGAGTTGCATTTTTAGGGCTGTCAACCACCCAAGCACTTGAACACTGAGGAGTGTGTTTTCCCAGATGGAACTTTCACAGTATTATTCTTTGTAAATGTTGAGCCGTTGGTTCTGTAGCTCTTCCCACTTCGCTTGTAGTTCTCTAATTCATTGACTTTGATTTTAGCTATCATGTAGGAATGATTGAAAAAAAAACCCAAGAAACTCCCTTCCCATTTGAAAAGACTCCTGTATCCTAATTTTTTATGAACTCCATGCTGGTGTTTTTGCACAGAACAGATTGGAGTTAGAGGAATAATGTGAGTCCACACAAAACAGACAAGGCTGGCTCAGCACTGATTCCTGTTTGCTCCTGCTGCCTTGGAAACAAAGGATGGCATGACAACAAAAGCAATTCAGGAAGAAAGGTTAAACCTCACAAACATTTGAAATATATTCTTGTGGGGAAGCTCTTTCTTAAGTGTTTCAGGATGGATTTTCAAGTTTTAGTGTAAACTGGTAAGAATTGGCTGTTTCTTTGAACTCGTCTCTGAAATCAAGACTTCTAACTAAAAATAGAAAAGGGGGATTTTAATGGGGCAACACTGGAAATCAGATTTTAAGAACAAAAGAAGAAAGGTCTGAGGTCTGTCCACAGCTAAAAATAATTTTTAGTCGGAGCCATTCAAGGTTTTTTTCAGAAATTTTGGGTTCAAATCTTTCTAAAAACATAACCAGTGTTTCTTGTATGGGTGGAATGAAAGGTAGGGACCAGAAGGAGCTGGGTTTGCAAGTCCAGCAGCGCTTCTGGACATTGTCTTAATCCTTCTGGTCCTTCTTCTGTGTCCTGGGTGTGCCCAAACCAAAACTGGGGGCAGCGGCCCTGGCCACGACCAACACTGGTCATGCTCTTTGAAGACTTTGGGGTTGTTTTTTTGTTATTATTTTCCTTTTTCGCTTGTACTTCTCCCTGTTTTATTGCCCAGACCTCTGTTCTGCAGTTGTCTGTCTTGATTTCCCTAATAACCCAATCCAGTCAGGGTAAGGATATTAAACACAAATGTCAAAACCTGTCAAAAATAGAGCACTTGAGCTCCCATTCAGAACGGGTTCTCTGTAGAAGGGGAACAGCAAACGAGTTTTTAAGAGAACTGGAATTTAAAATATTTCTTTTTACAAGAAGTTAACTTCTATAGGTGTAACTCCCCAAATTGCTCCCTACTATACTGTGTGTTCAGTTGGGCCTTTCAAAGGCTCTGCCAAAAAGAGAGAGAAAGGAGGTATTTATTTTTTGAATAAACCCTTCTGGGGGAGTTTGAAGGTCTCTTTATTCGTGCTGAGGCCGCAGTGAGGTGAACAAATAGCGTTTGCTTCCCTTTTCAGTTCATCTTCAAGAAGGGCTTTTCTTACTCGCCCAGACTCTTTCAGTGCAGTCACCGAGCGACTTCCAAGGGCCTTTCATTCAGACATGGATCTCTAAATGCAGTTTTCTAAGGAAATGTTAGAAAACAAGGCTCCTCAGAAAAGCTAAACTGAAAAGCTGCGAGTCTTGAAGTTGCTGCTGCAGCTCAGCAACAAGCCAGTAGAATTACACCTTAAATCTGAAATATACACTTTTAGTAAGGACCAAAAAAATTAAGGGTTTGTTTTTTTTTTTTTTTTAAAGCCCTTTGCAAATTATCATAGTACTGAACATAGTTTGGGAACCATGCATGATACAATATTAAATCTCTCCATATGTCCACATTTGTGATGAATTAAGATAACCAAATACCAAAATAGATAATTAACCTTCCTAAATCCAAGCGAGGAAAAAAGTTGCCAGCAAGAAGTTAAATATTTGTGCTGTCTTGTGCGTTTTGGGAACACATGCATTAGTTTGATTCCAGTTTTGACAACTACATCTTCATACTCCAACAAGCTTTTCTGCAACTGTCAGAAAGACATTTTATTGCCACACAGGAGCAAAGTACTGAAATTCAAAAGATAAAATGCATTCTAAGCCAGCTTTAGCATTTTAAAATCTAGACATGATCATCAGTTGGATGGTTTTGTCAATAACTATTTGTGGAAACAAAAAATTTGTCTATCCTGTCTATATTTCGGAGCACTTGAATGTTACTTCTCTGACATATTGTATATGCACAATAGAAAGGGGCTTTTGTTATCTTTTTGGTATAAATGTGGAACTCTGAATTGCTAAAGAAAACAAGACAAAATTTCATTTACCTCCTCCAGTTTGCATCAAGGCATGTCTGATATCAGGGGCTTCCAGTGCAAGAAGCTTTTGTTTGTGCTCCGTGGTTGTACCTGTCACACTGCTTTGGCATTTTGCAGGGAACTAGTAATGGGAATGGCATTCCCCTGGAATCTGTCTGCTCTGCACAGCAGGAACATCCAGGGCTTCAAGTCCATCACTTCAAATGCTGCTTTGTTCTTTTAAAATTCAACCCCCATATGCTGGGTTAATGTTAAAGTGTCTGGTTTTTTTTCCCCCAAAGCATTGCTGTTTGGGGACGTGGCAGAAGGTTCATCCACTCACCAAACAAAATTCAGTTGCATTTTAGAAATGCCTTATTAATGTTCTCTGTAAAGCAGTGGCTTTGTGACCAGAAGGAAGAAAATGCTTGAAATGTGCCTCAGTAAAAGTTGTGCTGTGTTCCCTACAGTTCACAGAAGGGATTCCTGTGTTAGTGAGAGATCTCTGAGTCCTTTCAGCCTGTTCTCCGTGATATCAAACAACATCACACCATAAAAACCCTTGAATCATTCTGATCCCTTTATAGGTCCCTCTTTTCTTACTGAACTTATGAAACATTCAATCTTACTATATTTTTGATGGAACTTCTTTAGAATGATGTTTAGAACAAGGTTATTACTGGGCTTATGAAAAAGTGATCTGTAGTGGAAATTGAGGATTACTTAAAAAGGGGACAGCATTAGTCACTCATATAACCTTATTTTACAGGGGGAAAATAACTCGTTTCTGGCATGCATTTCTTCACAATGCTTCCCATTATAATTGTTCTGTTAAAATGCTTTAGGATACAATTTGATTAGAACTAAACGAAGAATTCCTTGGGAACATCTTCACTCTGCAGCACCCAGAGTTTGGCTGTAACCCCAGTGCTTACAAACTTCCTGCTGCCTACTTGGAACTGAGCGGGGTGAAAACTGTGCCTGCAGAGGGATCGGAGGCAGGAGACAGAGCTGTCAGGAGCAGTCATTGCTGCTCTCAGTGTGGGGCAAGATCCAGGCTGGCAATCACCAGGGGGAAGGCTTCTTGTGTTCTGGTTACAGGCTTTTAGTTTGTTTATGCTGTCCCTGGACCATTCTTAACTGCAGGAGAAAGTTCAGTTCGGAGTTTATAGTCTGAAGATTCACTGTAGGAAGCGAGATGCTGCTCAGCAGATGAGCAAATTCCCCAGAAAAAAGATGCAGAACCTCCTGTGGTCTAATAATCCTTCTGTCCATACCCTGCTATAAAAGGAGCTGGGGCAGCCCCACCCAGGAGGGGTTTGCTGCCTGAATGCGTTCATTTTAGAGACCATGGTAAGGGAAAAACGAACACATTTTTGAGAATATGGTACGGGAAAAATTACAACCGTGAAGAGGCAGAGGATTGTCGTAGTCATATTTTTCCAGGAAATTACTTAAACTTGTGTGAAAGAGTATCATTCACGATGCGACTCGGGAGAAGGAAAATACACAACTATGTATTATGCAGTAAAATTCTTTTTCAGGCTGTCAAAGGCCATGAATGAAACATTCATACTTTGAATGAACATGTTGTTCCTGAAGACAGTCGTGTTTTGAGCAGAATAAAAATAGTAGTTGAAAGAATGGAAAAGAGTATGAAGTGCATGAAGTAAAGGAACAAAAATTTTTACAAAGTGTAGTTTATTTCCAGGTTTTATTATAACACAGCTTTGGGATATATTTTGGGGCATTTTCTGCGTTCGTGTATGTGCTGGAACAGACCCTTAAAGTCCTAAAAATGCCATGAGTGGATCAAAGGGCTGGGGAATGTTTTGGCAGCAAAGTCATGCTGCTCCCACAAAGAGGGAGGATAATTCTTGCTCGGAATTGCTGCACCTTAGACAGGGGTGAGAGTGATGGCTCAGGGCGCTTCTTCCCTGTGATTTTGTAATGGCAAAGTCCTCGTGCTTTATTTCAGTCCAGAAACCTGGGAGAATTTTAAAAGCAGTTTTCAATTACTGTTTCTGTTGGGCATTGCACAGAGAAGGGATTGGAATCAAAGGTTAATGTTATGAACTGATGATTGCTTTTTGTATAAAAGCCTGTTATTCAAAGTGGAAATTCCACAGGGATCAAAGTATTCAGTAAGTGACCCACGACGTACAGGGGATGCTGCACCTCTCTTATGGTCATAATACGAATTATGTATTAATAGTTTAAATGATTAAAACAAAATTACATTAGCAGGAAGTAATCAGTGAAATGCATCCCTGCTTAAATCTGCTAAATCTACTAATACTTTTTTGGCTTTTAGAGCTCGCTGATGCAGCAGTGTAAATTTGATGCAGCACGCAGTCCAAAAGCCTCTTAGGCTCCTTTAATCTTAAAATCACGAAATGATGCATCTACCCAATGTGTGCCTTCATCTGAGGGGCAGGTTCCTTGCTAGAAATGAAGACCTATCACATAAACGCAGATTTCCACTTGGAAATTCAAATTCCTTACCAGTTAATCCAAAAATTGCGTTGCTAATCCAGGTAGTGGCTGACTGCACTTGGATCTTTGGTGAGCCATGCAAAGAGAAAATACATTAATTCTCTACTTGAAAAACAATGATAGCAGAAGTTTCTCCACAATCTCTGGTTCCATTTTATTGTCTTCTGGTCATTTCTATGCAGAGCATGGTGAGACAGTGCTGGTTTGGGGATGTGTAAATTTGCAGGCAATTTGTGAAGTTGAACACACCTGAAAATTGTCAAACTTTTCCATAACCTGAAATTGTTAAATGTTGATTAAAAGTACATGTAAAATGAACTTATTTTATTCCTGCTGGACTAGTATATTGTATAAAGAGGTAATAAGATTCATAGGTAGCAGCTGCCTTGTCTAGTAGCCAAGAGCCCTAAAACCTGAAGTTCTGAAACATTTTGATGGGCAGAGGCTTCCTGTGGCTCCTGTTAAGCCTGTGATAAGAGTTCCATGTGGAGTATCACTGCTTTTCATTAGATTCAGGGATTTCAGCTAGAAAACTTAATGATAAAGCTTGCAGCCAGGGAAAGTTAGAGTCTATTTTCCCCATCAGATAGAAAAGAGGCAATTAAGACGTCATCTAGGTCAATGAATGAGTCTAGACACACTAATAGCCACCAGGGAATTTGCATCTATTCTTTCAGCGTGCATAATATGTCCAGAAATTGGTCCAAAAAGGGAAGGAATGAACTGAGAAGGATGAAAGTCAATGTGCTCTATTTATAGGGGGCTTTGGTTTGCCTGTCCTCACAGACAGGGCTTGGTCCTGAACGAGCCCTGCATGTTCTCAGTGCTGGGAGTGAGAGCTGAGAGCGCAAATGCCTGAGAAGGAGGGCAGCACTCAGGCACCGAATACAGACAGAGCAGGTTTGAACCTGAAAGCCCAAGAAAGAAATCTTCCATAAAAGTGCTGCGCTAATGGCAAGCAGGAGGCAGGGCATTAGTTGTTGTTTGGGAACTCTGAGAGACTGCAGAGTGCTCAGGAGAAAGGGGCAAGTGCAGCAGGAGCTGGCTCGGGGCACAACCCATGCACAGTTAATCCTATTAATGTAAACCTGGTGTTACCTTATTCAGCATCTAGCATGGGATCAGTCCCTTCCCTTTGAATGCCAACACTGGGAATGTTAAACTCAGAGATATTTTGGATCCCTTTGTAGCTTATGGAGAGAAATGAGCTCTGCTCAGATGGGATTAATCTCATCCTGAAGATTTTTCTTTTAAAAGATAGTATCGGTCTTTTGTAACAGGGGACTTTTCCACATGGTGCAAGCAATTTACATCAGGGTGTGGTGAAACACTGATGTGAAAAGTCGTGCTGCTCCCTCCATGGAGCACAGAGCCATGAGCTCAAACAAATCCGCTCCCTGTCACTGTGGGAACGTGCAGATGAGAGAAATCCCACTGGCGTTCCTTTATAAATCTGCAGTACTCAGGGAACCCAAGACAGCTGCCCCCTCCTACTGTCACTTGATGAACCACTCAGGAAGGATAACAATTTTATTTACAAAGAAAAGTCAGCTGTAAACAAGGAGAGAGCCCAAGTCGTGTGTTGCTCAGCAGAAGTGGAAAACCTGGCTTTCTGATTGTCCAGTGTCCATTAGCTGGCCAGGTGGGAGAGTCTGCTGATGGTGTTTGGAAGGGCTGGGAGGGCATTAACACCAGTTTATTCACCCAGATGTAAGCACTGTGAACAGAAATGCTTTTCCCTCTTAAAGCAAAACAAGCTTTATTGTAAATTCCTCTCTAACAGAAGGAGAAATGTGTCTGGCATTACTGGAAGTAGCATTTCAATGCACAAATATGCCTGAGAGGGGTCATTCACTGAGAAGGCTGAAAGCCTTTTGAGTATGCTGAGGCTTTCATAATTCTTGTATCAAACTGAATAACTACCCTGAAGTAGGAATAATTTTCCACATTAAAGAGATGCCATGGGGGTTCATTTTTTGTCTTCTTTTACCATGGGCCATTTTTAAAACCCTTTAACAAAGTCCTACATGTAAGATCCTGAAACGAAGAGGCCAGCAGAAAGCATGACAGGCCAATTTGTGTTGTACAAAAGCTCCTGCAAACGAGCTAAAATCTGCATCAGTGCAATCAGAACAGCGTGTGCCAGCTGCTGTCAAAACATTACAAGTATAATGGAAGTTTGACAGGTTTTGGTTGCATCTTACTCCAAAAAAATCGAGCTAGTTAATGCAGAACATAAACTGCTACAAAGTTAAACTCTTAGTTATGCTATTTTATTTTTTATTTCTATTTGTTTTACATCAAATGACTCATTTACAAGTGCTATCAATGTCAAGAGCCAGTCATGGGTGTTTTTGAAGGTGTAGGTCCGGCCCTTTGCCTGAAAAGCATCATTTTCTTTCAGTGACCATTCACTTGAACTCCAAGAATCTTACGTGTCACTAACCCAAACCAGCCTCCCTTTCCCCTCTCTGTAAGTTTGGTGATGCCCTGTCTCCCTGGAGGCAGCAGAGCTCAGCAGGCAGTGCTTGCTGCAGGAGGCTGTTCATCTAAGCAATATCCTTCCATGTTCTGGTTGCCCAGAGGAGCTGTGGCTGCCCCATCCCTGGGAGTGTCCAAGGCCAGGTTGGAGCCACCTGGGACAGTGAAAGGTGTCCCTGCCCATGGCAGGGCGTGGAGTGAGATGAGCTTTAAGATCCCTTCCCACCCAGTCCATACCTTGAATTTCTGTGTTCTGTGGAAAGGCTTTCCTTACTGTACTAAACATTAGGAACGTGCTTTGGGATGAAGCTTTTGTTTCCTGCAACCTGTACAGGAGCTTGACATTTGTTATAAACATCTTGCCAGTGAAACACCTTAGGGTTTTGTCTTATTCAGCAGAAGTGGAATTATGGAAGAACTAAAGGAGAGATGAATAACAGATTCAGCCAGAATTTCTTAGTAATGTAATATGTTCTTATTAGATTAAAGTATTAAAAAAAAAAAAAAAAAAGCTCAGAGATTTGCATATTCCTTTAATGGGTTATTTTGAGCTTCCATTGAAGCAGATACAGTTTTAGCAGATTGACTTAAATGCCAGTTGGGTAATAGAGCAAGAAGAAAAACCATAATCTTTTTCTTTAGAACAGAGTAATTTAAAGCTGAAATATGACTAATTACCACAATTGAACTTGTGATACCCCTTGCACTTGTTAATAGACTTACTGTGTTAATGTCTCTGTGAATGGATGTAAAACCCAAACAAAAAAACAGGCCCTTTTGTATTTTTAAGACAAATTCAATCTTTTGTTTTCCCTCACAAACAAAAAAAAAGGATGAAATACCAGTTTATACCATGTAGTAGCATAAAAGGAAAGTTTGTATTTTTTGTGACTTTCCTACAAAAGCTCAAAACAATTGAAATAGTATTGTTTGAAAAAACTCTCTTTTGCAGGAACTTGGAAGTTCAGTGAGGAGCAGGAGGTTCCATTATGCAGCAGGGAAATGAGCCATGAATTCCTGATTACAGTAATACCTGCTATTACTATTATTAGGAGCAGTGTCAGCTGTTGCTTAGCACAAGTATGTCCGAGGAGAAGATGTAAAAATGCCTTTTAATTGTGCGGTTGTGCTGGAAGGCAGCGCAGGCAGGAGGCAAACCCAGAGGCAGTGACAGAAAGGATCTGGGCTCTCTCCTCGGCAGCCTCGGAGTGCCTTGTCAGAGCTGCACACTTGAAAAATAATAGAACACGTTTTTCCTGTTCATTTTTTTTCTTACTCATCTTCAATTTGTTCCAAACTCTGAGTTACTTTCATAAATCTGTTTATAATGAGTTTTATCCAGTCAGTGAGTTTCAGAACAAATGCATCCATTGGGGTTTCAGCTGTGGAAATTCTCACCCATCACATCTGCTCTGACCCAGGCAGCCTAGAATTTAGCAATTAATATTTTAAAGCCCAGTCTTAGACTGTAAAGGTATCTAATGTTAAAATAAAGAAGTATCTAATGTTAAAATAAAGGATGGCTGAGGAAATAGGGCAAAACCCAAGACAGGAGTTTTCTTGTCTGATCTCTGTCATGAAGATGCTGAGCCTCTGGGGAAGGCTGGGGGGCTCTCCCACAACCCAGGCCGACTGCTCCAAGGGGGAAGGAGCCTGGTCCTGCCTGGAGCTGTGGTTCCCTGCATGATTCCCTGCACACCAGTCCTGGCTTGGGCAGTAACTTGGTGGGGGTTTTGGTGCATCAGCATCTCAGCACCAGTAATGAAAGCTTGAATAACCTGTGCCCACTCAGCCCAGAGTGCCTGCAAAAAGCAGGATCTGGTCCAGGGCAGGTACCAGGAGAGATTCTCTGGCAGTGCTGGTCTGTGCCGGTGTGAGGCAGGTATGAAACTGCAGGCTAACATTCCTTTCTCGAGCAGACTTTGACAGGTTGAGGTTGTTTTTAGCTTGTTTTCTGCCCATCAAGCACAGACAGCCCCTGTCACAGGAGAATTCTCGCTGCACTCAGACTGTAGGATTTGGGGTGTTACAGGTTTGCCCTCCAATTTGAAGGGATGTTTTTACACACACCAGTGAAGAAACTGATTTTCCAGAGAAACTTTCTATGGAAAGAGTCTGACTGGAGTGTTTTGTGACCTCTTGCATTCTCTCCCTCTCTCCTGCCTGTCTGCCTGAGACAATTTAGGCCCATTTTAGCGTTCTCCACTGATTTTTAGGGGAGACATATTTGCAAATTAATCATGACAGCTTTAAAGCAAAGTTCCAACCACTCTGAAAATCCACAGTGCATCCAGGTATTAATGGAAGTTTGATTTCTGGTAGAGTAGTTTGCTGCTGTGTGATACTATTCTGTATGTGGGATGCACTTGTTCAGACTTTGGAGTCTGAAATTGCTTCTACATTTATTATACCACTCCAGCATAATTCATGGAGAATTCATCTGTTTGCATGCCAGTTGGAATCTGCTGGAATTTATTTTCCATGCCCATCTCTAACAGTTTCACATTGTTTACAGAGAGAACATGCAGTTTTCTATAAATCACTTGCTTTCATGCAGCTTGACTGCGTTACTTTACTCAGCTTGGGAAGGATTCAAGCACCCTGCAGTATGCAGCATTGCAGGGCATAAAATGATTGAACACAAAAACTATTTTTGGCTGAAATAATGCAATATTCACAATCAGAAATATTAAACAGCATTTAGGTGTGGGTGACATGTAATGAATGAGCTGCATTATATAAAAGGGTGTTATTATTCAGGCTATTGATTGTAGGGACTTAAATTCGAATCTTGGAGGGGGAAAAGTGGCTTTTTTCTCTTGCTGTGAACTAGCTGTGGAATAATAGTTGTTGCTAAACCGAGGCCCAGGGAGAAATGCAGATCCTTTGGAACACTGAATGTCTGAATTAAGCAACTTGGGAAGTAAGATGTGTGTAAACACAGACAGTAGCTGAGGAAACTGCTTAAGAGAGGTGAGTTGCCACAGGCTCTCTGTCCAATAAACCTTGAGGGTTTGTCATGCTTTCAGTTTTCGTCTTTTCCCATCATTGTATGGTTGGGGTTTTCTTCCTTCTTCCCCTGCTCCCTGCAGCCCCAGGAGGGTGCTGTGGTTAAACAGAGTCCAGTGACACATTTCCAATGATGTTAAATGCATTTTCTAACGACGTTGAATTGCTTTGTTGCACTGTAAGTAAGAAGGGGAACAGTTAATGAGGGGAAATAGTTATTATTTAGGTCAGACAAACTTCAGAGTTCAAAAGGAAGTTGTTTCAGTGGTTTCTTTTCAAGAAATATACTTAAGGTTGTTATTAATTTTTTAAACTTGAATGAAAAAGAGAGACATTTCTTTTTTTACCTGTTAGTACTCAGTGCTTTTAAACCTATAGCTCACATTCTGTTTCTTGTTTTCCTTACCAAGTTATACATTTGATACACAATTAGAGACTGCTTTAATTTTTTCAGTTGCCTTTATGATCTGTCTTCTGAAGTGCCAATGTCATGTGGTAAAGCCTCAAATAAAAATACTCTGAAAAGACAGTCATGACAGAAATTAATTTGCATCACTTTTGGACTGCAGACCCTTTCTGTGTGTTCCACAGTGAGTAGGAACGAGCTGAAATCTCTTCTTTTGGTTGTTTTTTCTAATTCTGGTTTGAGTCACAGCTAACTGAATTCCAGGCCCTTGTTGCTGCTTGCAAACTCTTGGCCTGGTGTAAGCAATATTCTGAGATGAATGTCAGCTAATGTATCACTGACATTCACGCCTCGTTTTTCACTTGCACAAATATATTGCTTTTAGTAAATATATGGGATAGGAAGTAGTGTTTACCTTTCCATATCATGAGAATACCATTCATTCTACCTGACAGAAACTAAGAAATGCTGTTTATATTGCTGCTCCAGTGAGCCAGGCAGGACTGCACAAATATGTCATGAGCAGGCAGTGGAAAATGCTTGTATACGATTTTCATAGTCGAGGTTTTATATGACTTAATAAGTAGAATAGCCGTGATTGTTTCTGAGAACCAAAAACTCAAACATAGGCTAAATTTTGGGGAGCATTTTGAGATAAAGATCAAATTCTAGGGGATGTTGTCTGTACTTGAAAAATGTTTTGAAATTTGTCACCTGGACAAAGGAAGAAATCTCAGCTCTTCGACCTAATCATGCAAAAAGGATTGAGTTTCACCTTTGATACAGCTTTTTATCACAATAGATGCTTTCTCTGGTATAAATCTGGGCCACTGTGGTGGTCCTGCAGTTCTAGATTTGTGCTACATGAGCATTCCTGTGCTGTGTATTGAACTACCTTGGGGAACTGCTCCAGCTAAAACCTTGGCAAAAAAATGCACTGCAGAAATGCTAAGACACAGAAACAAGCAGGCAGGGCCACTGGGTTTGACAGCAATGTGCCCTATGTCAAGTTAGAGTGGTCACTTAACCATGACTTAAAGAATCATCACTATGCCAGCTCTGCGTGCTCATGGTGTGTCTCCCCAGGAGTGCCATCAGTGGAGCTGGCAGAGCTAAGAGGGGCTCTGTGTGGGAGCCAGTGCTGGACTGGGGAACTGCTGGGTACAGTCAGTGCAGCTTTTCTGAATTCATGCTCAAAATGTGCCCTTAAAACCAGCAGGGACTATGGGGAGAATATTTACAGGAGCCTGGAGTGGCAGGACAAGCGGGAATGGCTTCAGACTGACAGAGGGGAGGGCTAGATGGGATATTGGGAATAAATCCTTCCCTGGGAGGGTGGGCACGCCCTGGCACAGGGTGCCCAGAGAAGCTGTGGCTGCCCCTGGATCCCTGGGAGTGTCCAAGGCCAGGCTGGACGGGGCTTGGAGCAACCTGGGCTGGTGGGAGGTGTCCCTGCCCATGGCAGGGGGTGGCACTGGGTGGGCTTTAAGATCCCTCCCAGCCCAAACCACTGTGTGATTCTGTGATTGTTCACAGGGATAAATTTCACTGGTTTTCTTGCTGCAAATCTCCCGTCTCAACTACTTCTTTGGTTTGATTTTTTTTTTTAAAAATATTTTACCGCAAATGTAAATAATTGGTTCGTAATTTAATGACATATTTCCATGGTTTCACGTTCTGTTGTGTGTGTGCTGCCTACGTCTGAGCCCACAGGTATTTCCTATAAATACCACTTCTGCTATTTGGAATGAATGGCTGTAACTTCTGTCCTTCTGTCAACCGTGTAATTTTGATAACTACCAAACCCAAAGAAATTAATTTGCTTCTAAGAAGTAAATAACATCCCCATCAAACATACTGTAGAAATCTTCCATCTGTTGGCTGAGGGTGAATTTTCTTAATTCTATGGTGGGTTTCTCGGTGTGTTTTGTCTTCTGTCTTGTCTTACATTGGCAATAAATTTCTAACTGTAATTGATCTAATGTGGAGTTAAATTTTTTTGGGGTGTGTATGTTGCTTTTCTTCCTGAGAACTTGCAGCTATTTTGGGATGACACCACGTTTGCAGTGACTGATGAGAGTAGGAAAGTGATATTGAAGTTTCTAGCAGATGACCCTTTAATAAGATGTATGTAATTGGATAAGACTTGCACCAAATATTGGGCATCTGTTGGATAACAGGGAAATAATGAAGAGAAACAGGAACTGGAAAATCTTCAATTAGCAAAACCTCTTCAGTTCTTGATATAATACAATGATTGAAACAGAATGGTTGGGTAAGATTAAAAAACCCAGCCTGAATCCTGTTAGAAGAATGTCTAAAGGAACTACCTGTTGGTTTTATTAATAACCCTCACATGCAAAAGGGGCTGAACTTTCTCTTTTTCCTCCATATCCTTTGAAAATTTCAGCCATATCTTTTGATCTTTTCTGTTTAAAATGCTTTTTGCTATCCAAGCCGTAGGATAGGTGTAGACGGGCAGAGAGTAATTTTTGACTAAACAAACCAAAATAAGCTGTGTTTTCTTGGAATGGAGGCCCCAGGGCAGGAATGGGAAGTGGCTGCTGGCTCTGGGTGGGGTTGCAGTCATCCAAAAACCTGGAGAGGGTTTGGAGCTCCCTCCAGGAGGTGGGAGGCTCAGTGCTACAGACCAGCAGGAGTTGCTGGTGTGTGGTACCTGCTTCTGACACAATCCCATCCCCTCCTTACACCCTTTGCATCCTCCGGAGGGTCCCTGTGAAGGTATTTATGAAGTATCCTGGTAATCATCTCAACTTGAAGCCTTTCATCTTACCTAACATAATTGTCCAGTCAGGATTGTGTCCAAACAGGTACTGAAGGAAGTTTATTTCTTCTAGTTCAGTTCTTAGGATATGGCTCTGTTCGTATTTCAAACAGCTTGCTCAGTGTCATCCTGGCCTCCCTTCTTCCCATCCTGAAGAAAAATAAACACCCCCTTTTGGCAATAATGGAATTAGTGTGTGGATTGTGTTTGCTGGCAAGTAAGGTTCATTAATTTTGTTAGCATGTTATAAGGTTTCTCAAACACAACAGAAAGCCTGGACTTAAATTCAAAATATATCAAAATACTTGATGTTCAGCTCTTGGCACCGAGACCTGGCATTTCGCTTGCTGTATTTGTGTCCTTACAAATCATACTCAAAGGAAATATTTGGGTTTACAGCCACCAGTAGCTCAGTATCATTAAACTCTGAAGTGAAGTGCTGATAAAAACAAGCTGTAACATTAGTACTAAAATATTCCATATTGTTCCTAAAGAACTCATGGCAAAACCTTACAGCTGGCCTAGCGTGCTCTCTGTATCCCATCAGTTTTCCATGCTTGGAGCTGCGAGTGGATTCAGGCATCGCGTTGAAGCGTGGCACAGGCTGCGTTAAATTGCCCGTGTGGGTGATTTAACGTGAGATGAAAGATTAAGAAAACACATAAGTCTTTCAGACATTTGTCTGCAGTGCATTAGGCATCTCCTGAGTGAACAATGAAGGTTTCAGCTTGGTTGGAGCGAGGGGCAGCTCTGCCCACAGCACTCCCAGAGCTGGGCTTGGGAGCTGCTCCTGAGGCAGAACTGGAAGGAGGTGGGGTGTGGCGGTGACTTGGCTTGTAGGGGCAAAGCCACTGCACTTCATCTTGGTTGTAGAGAACGTTTATTCCTTGAGGACCTCATCATCTTTCATGCTGCACGATGTGACTGTGTCTTGTAGAGGCAGCTACCGGGATTTTCCAAAGGCTCTGTGCTTTCTGCTGGGCTCCGGAATTCCAGCTGTATTGCAAAACAAAATGCAACCCAACAGCCGCATTCAGGAGGTCGGTTTCATTTCCTAGCCTGTCATTTCATACAGCCTTAAAATATGAACAAGCCTGTGCTGTTTGCCGCTGCTCTGTTTCCCAGCCCTTTATTTCGTGCTGGGTGATACATCAAACTGAAAGCGGCTGCTTTGTTTGAGACATCCCATTTCTGCAATTGGGGTCAGTGCTGAATGAGGTGAAAAATCTGAAGAGCTGCTCACAAAAACCAGTGCTGGGCTTTCCTATTGTTCTTTAATTGGAAGAGCTGTGCTGTTCCTTGCTGATGTGCCCCAAAGCAGATCAGAGCAGCCCCCAGAGGGGCTTTGTGGCTGGGGTACCACGTGTTAACAGCAGCAGGTTTTGAAACTAAAGTGAATTCAAACTGCAGAAGGGACATAAAAAGTCTGTGATTGTGGGTCACCTTTTTTGCTGGTACAAGTTCTCGAAATAGCTATTCCAGCACCGTTTTTGATAGATGACTTCTGGTTTATTATTCATTTATAAAATGGGGCACCTCAAAGGAGGGAGATTAATGGTTTTGTGAAATTGTGAAGAGGACTTTACAGAGAAATGGTGATCTCTGTCTTTTAAAAAGTACATCATTAAAAAGCAGATTGAAACAGAGTTGAGTATTTCATATTGCATTAAGTACTTTGATATTTTGGAACTCTTCCTCAGTTTTGCAAACACTGTGCTGCAGTTTTAGTGGAATAAACAGTATCATATACCTTCTTTCTCCTGTAATGCAAGGCAGAAATGACAAATCTGGTATAATACATGTCTGAATATAGTATTCAGACAGATCTGAATATATTATGTGGGGTATTTTACTAAATCCAAACTCCTTTAAAACTGTGTTACGTATATCTGCAGGTATCTATTTATAATTTTATCCCACAGGTCTGCCACAGTCGTTTGGGTAAATGTAAACGTATATTCCCTCCTGGCCAGGCCCGGGCTGTGTTTGCACTCTGCTCAGACCTCGCAAAGCCAGCTTAGTGACCACATCCATCTGGTTTCTACTTAGTGTAAAGGAGTTAATGACCTGAGCAGTTAAGACTGTCCAGACAATCTGTATAATCCTTTCACACAAATATGGTAGTGTTGCAGTTAAGCACTACTTTCTCTTAGATTTGAAATAAACAACAAAGACCTTATTTCTGTCCCCCACCTGACTTTTTTAGTCTAATTGAACTCGACCAAATAGGAAAAGAAAATCTGCAGCAAGGTCAGATGTATGAACTGCAGATTATGCAGGGCAATTATTGTTGGGTAGGCTTGGAGCTTGGAAGTGGAAATCAGCCCCTAATTTATCAATATTGATTTCTTGTAGTCTCCACACCTTGATTTCAGGGCAGGTTTTTGATGCTGCCTTGAGGGGGTAGCTTGAGTTTTGCAGAATCTGCAAGGAAAATAAAGGCAATCCACGAGGCGAGCGAGGTGATGGACTGCACAGATTAGGGCTGGGAAGGTGCTGAGGGACCTCGTGGTGTTACAGAGGGGCCTTAAGAGGCTTAGGAACAGGTTAAGGGGATGGGGAGGGACGGTTGTTTTCCTCACTCTCGCAGCCTGGAACAGACTGTCTCACTGGGCTCTCGACTGGTTTAGTCAGGAAAGAGTTGTAGATGCCAAGGGGAAGGATTGTGTGTAGCAGTTGTGAGTGTCAGCCTGGCTACTCTCCTGAGACAGCACTTTCTGCTGCATGGGGTGAAACGCTGGCAGAAAAACAAGCTGATGTGTTATAAATTATATATGTTGAAAAAGTTGTGGTAACACAGTTTTAAAGAATTTTAAATTTCCCTCTGGATTCAGTATTCCAGTAACAGTCACTGCTGCTGACTTGTGTTTGGGTAATAATCTACAGCCTTATTTATATTTAATATAAAAGAGATTTTCATTATACTTTTACAAGCTATAACATGGTCAGAAAAGGAGAAAGGCAAGTATTGCTACATCCTGTATCTTGATTGTTACTCTTCTTGTTCTGGAAATATCCCCTGTTCCTGAGTTTAAGCTATTCCTAATAAATGTATTCAAACAGCACTGCTTATTTAAATAACAAATGGAGTTGGCATTTAATGGATTTGTCTGTTTTGAAGTAGTACCCTATTTCTCCTTATTGTAATTGCTATATTTCCTCTTAGCACGCACTAACACGTGCCCCGTGACAGTCATTCATTGCTTGGTGTGGCACAGAAACCACCAGTCCCCAGTGATATGGGCCCCTTGGGGAAATTCTGGGGCCTCTCTCAAAATGCAAAGCATGTGAAACAGCAACACAACAATTACCCTGTGCTCCAGCTCCTGTAGAGGCCCTTAAAGTCCTCCAGTACCCTCTGAGAGGAACATAGAGAGCAGTTCATGCTTCCTCTACTGCTGTGGTAGCTCCTTAGTCCAGCTCAGGATCAATTCTTGTTTAAAACCCAAAAGCAGAAGCCCCAGCAACAAATATTGAGTGTACACACAGTTATTTCCCTGTTGCTGCCAACAAGACTTCTTTGGCTGCTTCCTTTGGAAGAATCAATCCTTGAAGCCTAGAAACAAATTATGTGGCAAGAGTAAGTGTCCCTGTTGTGGTTGGGCAGCTAATAATGGCATGAACAGTGGAGCCAGGACTTTAGAGATCACCTGGGTTGGAAAAGACCTCTGAGATAATTGAATCCATTTTTAAAGAGGTTAATATTTTATAGATTCATCATTTGAGTTGGGAGAATAGTCTTGAACACTGGCATATCATGATAGGGTTTAGTAGGCACGGTAGTGTTTGTTCAAAGGTTGGACTTGGTGGTCTTGGTGATCTTTTCCAACCTTAATAATGCTGTAATTCTCTGATTTAAAAAATGAGTCAAAGAGGACTTGAAAAAGCCCTCACTGATTTCTCTATAGCTGGGGACTGGTTGTTCACTTTGAGAAATATATTCACTCCACACACTTCAGGTTTGCAGCCTTATCTGTTTTAGTAAACAAATGAATATTGTGGCATAGCAGAGAAATTCATGTCTATTGGAAAGGTTCATCTAACCTGTTGTTTTCCTTACTAAAGTGGGAGTATACAAGTGATCTTTTTTAAAAAAAAAAAAAAAAGAATCTGTTGACCATTCCTAATAATTCCCAATTGCAAAGCATATGACTTTTGTCTTGATATTTTTCCTTGGACTGCTTGTGGTTATGGAGCTCTTCAGACATATGGCTAAATGATGTGTGGGTGACTGGGGCTCAGCAATGGCTTTTCTTCTTTATAGATCATCTAATAGAGGAGCGTGCTTCTCTTTCTGTTATTTATCATTGTAATATCTCATTTCTGTCTCATCTGTGTCATATATGAGAGCTACTAGAACAGCAGTTTTGGGGCAGATAACTCTCCTCCAACAGTGTATCATGATAACCTTTGCACTTCACGTAATTCAGAGAACAGCTGGACTTTTACAGCAGTCTTGTAACTCTAAGTGCTGACAATATATATATATATATTATTAATAACAACATGTTTTTTCCTCACTATTGTGCCCAGACAGAACAGTGCTGAAAAGAATGAATTGCCCTCCATTACGTACCATAAATCCCACAAGTCGTGTCGTGCACCTTCTGCTTGTTTGCTTTGAGAATGCCCTGAGTGCTCCTCTGCACGTCCTTCCTTGGGTTCCCTCTGTCCGTCCCCGGGCTGCAGGGAGAGGGCTTGTGTCCAGCAAGCCCAAAGCTGCAAAGGACTGAACTCACATCTATATTATATATACACACACACACCATAGATCAAGATCATGCTGTCAAAGCATGAAAATACCTCAATAATTTTCTTCTTAATTTTAGATGCCACTTTGCTCTCTGCACAACGTGTGCCAGGTCTCTTCCACTTGCATCATGTTAAAATGTAAAGCAACACATTTCCTGGCAGTCTCTGCAAAGCAGTGCAATATAACTTTCATTACATGAAGGTGGTGAACATAATGTGACTTCTTAACAGCTGCAATAAGTGATGTGAAGCTCTTAACATCTTTTCAAAACAAGTAACAAGTGAGAGGTTATTTTTCATCTCTATTGCTAAAAAAATGACATGTTATTTTAAGCGGATGACATTTTGTTTGCACTTATCTGAACTAAGTAAATCTTTACATGAATTCTCTAGATCTGTGTTGCTTTGTGAAATAAGGGAAACTTGAAAAAATCACTGCTAAAATACACTCTAATGGCTGCATTTCAGCATGAAAATTTGGAGGTTAAATTCTGTGTATGGAACGGATGGCTGCTAACAAGGGATTTCAGCTCACCCCTGCTCTTTTCCCTTTAGATTTATGATTCCATGAGAGTTGCCTATTGCATTGTTTATTTTTATGTCAAACTGTTTGGTTCTCATTTGAGTATTCTCTGAAGATGAGAGGGGTCTGATGCATTTGGATTGCTTACTAAGGAGCCAAGTTCTTTGGAGGTAAATAAGCCATTACAAATGGGAAATAAAGGAAAAGGAGTTTATGCTGTCCGTGCTGGGGTGCCCACATTAGTCTATTATTAGGCTGAACAGGAGTTCAGTGTTAAGACGTCAGTAGTGAACATGGCTAATCAAAGCCTTGGTAAGAGACGGGTCCAGAAGGACAAATCTATGTGGTTTACTTATTTTGGCAGGTGAATTGTAGTTTCATTGTGGTGTGATGAGCGTCGTTTGCAAGGAAGTGAGCAGGTGAAGTTCAGAGCCCTGGCAGGAGGCTTTGGAAAACACTGGCACTGTTCTTCCTACCTGTTTCTCTTGATGCTTACATGGTATTAAACACAAGGTGCACATTGTCTCTGGCTGAATGAGTTCCTTGCCACGCAATAGGAGGCTGCCAGCTCAGAGATAAGGGGTGGCTGTGGTGTTCCATAAGCACTGCCCAAAAGAGATGCTCAAATATTCAGTGTCCATAACATGCACTTGCTGAATAAAGGCAGAGGTGGAGTAGCCACTCAAAGGTCCTGATGTGAACAGCAGGCACTGCTAACGCAGCTCCATTCTACACATTTTCTGGGTATTCCCATAGAGTTTCTCAGATCTATTGCACAGATGATCACATTATATTTTGCAACTGTGTGATCACTGCCTACAAAAGTAATTAGTTAACTCCTTTGTTTTCTGGAGGGATGTAGCAAGATTTTTTTCCCCTGCATGTGATTTATTCCTTCAAACACAAATCACTCTATTGTCTTTGAGAGTGGAAGGTTTGGAACGAAAAATATAATCTGAAAGTAAAACATGTTTCAGCTGCAAGTAATGTTAATGGTAATTGCCACTTAGTGATCTTTCAGTCGGTAGAAACAAACCATCAAAATGATAATTGTGGGATTCATCGGGATTTAGAATGATTAACAAACCAGACAACCAAGCGGGCAGCAGACACTGAGCCAGGACTCGTGTCAAGTCGGCAGAGCTTATCGGGAATCAGTGGAGCAAAGCCCACTTGATTCCCTTTGCCCAAAGAATAAACATATGCCATGTCAGAAATAGAAGAGCTGGAAACAATTGCTGTGTGGGATGCTGATGCAAACTAGCTGGAGAGAGATGGAAGGTGATCAGAGTTCTGGAGAGCCAGATGGGCAACTTGGGGTTGTGAGTGGGGTCAGCCTGGCATTACAGGGCATGTCATTGGACACTGCTGGGACAGGCTGGGACACCTGGAACAGCTTTCGCAGCTCTTCACCAGGTGAAATCAATTCACAGACCTTCTAAGCGGGAAAGAGAACTGTTAAAGTTGCCTCCTGAAATGAGCTCTTCAGAGCAATTGAGAGCTTTTAATAATGGTTTCCCCTGATGCTGAGGAAATTCAGTGTTTGGAATTGTCAATTCAAATCTGTTTTATTCTTTGGAAGTGTCTTTTGAAATGGTGTATTTTTATGTGATGGAAATGCAAAATTTAAAGTATACAGGGACTGCGTTATCTGTAAAGAAATTGTGAATTACCTTTGAGTCACTTCATTCTAATCTCCTGACTCACTGCTTGGTGCCATGGTGTTTAGTACAAGATTTTCTCAATCTTAAATCTTGATTGTTCTGTTTTGTTGAAATATCTGAACTAAGCTTAACATGAAGAGTGAGCCCATAGTGAGGGTGAAAAGCTGAAATGCTGACTCCTTAATGTAAAGCACACTCAGGCAAATGGTTCTTTTCATGTGCTTTGGAGGTATCTGTATGACCTATGCAGAGGGACAACCTATAGCCTCGGTCCCATGACATAATTAAATTAAAATAAGCTTTTCTTATCTCAGAGAGGAAAAGTTCTTTGAGATCATTCATAAATTTTAAATGGCATTCATACTGCAATCGGGAGCTAATTTTCTTTTCCCATTATCTGCTGCCATTCTGAGAGATGAGAACACTTTGTGCTCTACAACAGGCTTCACTCAGGGTTTTGGCTCCTCACAGAAGTCACTGACTTGTAAAGACACTGGGTCTTTGTAGAGACCCTCACCAAGGCATTCGGGTGAACAAATCCCACCCCAAGGATGGGTTTCATTCCAGCTCAGTGTTCCTCCCTTCTGCCTCCTGCTCTTGCTGAGTGCACATTGACACTCCCTGTGACAGAGAGGGATTTAGAATCAGGAAATATGGCTTCATAGAATTATCATCCCACACAATATTTGAGCACTGTGGGCTGTTTTAAACATTAAAAATGTATCATTGTATAGAGTCCTTTGTTTTTTAAATGTGCATGCTTAGCTGCTCTCTAATTGCAGTGTTTACTTGATGTATCTTATTTAACACGAGGCTCTGCTTTCTTTCATTGACTTACAGGTGAAATATTTTACTACAAGTTTTATTTCCTCTGTAATTATATTTGTTAAAAGAATTTAAAAAAAAAACCACCAAAACCCACCACCAAAGCTGTGCCGTTCTAACTGTTGGTTTCCCTTTTCTGCCCAGTTTGCTGCTTTGTGGTTCACAAGAGATGCCATGAGTTCGTTACCTTCTCCTGTCCCGGGGCTGACAAGGGGCCCGACACTGATGTGAGTACCCTGACATTTAATGCTCTGCTTTCCACTGGTTTATGTTGTTGCACCCCTGGGAATGAATTGCAAACAGTGCCAAGAGGTTCTCAGGTAACTGGGGGGCTGTTTTACACTTCTGAAGCAAATATTTATGGACTAAGAGATCTATTTTTGATAGGAAAAGTAAGAATGAATGTGTGACCCAGAACGAAATCCTCGGAACGTGACAGCCCTGAGGGGTTTACCCAAGCATGAAGTCAGCATTTTATTTTCATTTGCTTTCTCTTGGATGTGTTTGATGTTAACAATTCCCGGAAAAGGCTGAGGCACTTTCTGAGCTTTCTTTGTATTCATCTTATCTCCTGAGCTGTCTCTGCTCCTTGTCTCTCTGCACACAAGGATCTATAGCTCCAATTAAATGATAGCTTAATCTTGAGCCAGCTGGGCTTATCTGAGATAGGTTGTTTTGAAGAGTTCCTGTCATGTTTGAGCTGGTGGAGCAGTCTGGATACACCCATTCCATCCTGCCCTGTCACTGCTCCTCCGTACACGTGGCTTTTTTGGTCAACAACCAGCTCTTGCTTTGAACACATCTGCCCGCATGGGGAGACACATGTGCAGGACCTTGGTGTCACCCGGCTGCAATAACAAACTGAGCCTGTTTGTTCACACAAAAATAACATTTCTTTGGGCCTTATAAATTCCACTTTACAGTGAAGTAATTGAACATCTGCTTCTGGGAACAATACATTCCAAGTGTTCTTTGTGTGAATGGCTGTGTTTTGTTTCTTAGACCATATTCATGCTCTAGATTGCAGGCTGTTATTTCCTCTGATGAGATGCACCAGAAGACTTTTCTTGCTCGGTTTTAATGAGCTTCTTACGAATTGTTTCAATATTCCAGCCATGAGGGCAGTGAACAATGTACGGGGCAGAAGCCATGAGGGGTTTTGGAAAATTTCAGATACTAAAAAGTTCTCTCATTTTTAAATTTAAATACAAGGAAATGTTGAAGAACCGAGAAGAATTTTTGAAAGCTGAATTTTAAAACATTTCACACAAGCTAAATTTAGGTGTCTAAGAAAAATGCTTAAGATGGGAGTGTAGTCACCCTGCTCGGTTTGTCCTGTTCAGCTGCTCTGCTATTAAAACAACCATCAAGGCAGGCACAAGAAACCAAAATTATTCTTGCTACCCTTGCTTTTCTGGAAGTTCTGGACTTCCTTCAGCTTTGAAGCGTGGCTGTTGTCTCTGTCTGTGCAGTGTAACAGTAGGGGCAGTCTCTTGGAATTTGGAAGTTGTGGATTTGAAGTGCCTTGAGCTGCAGAAAGGCTGAGCCCAGGCCTGCCCTGCAGTTTCAGCCAAAGGTCAGAAATGAGAACACACACTTGTGTGTGAGACTGTTTAATTTCATCGAGAATCTCTTCATGGTTATGGAATCTGTTCTGTGACAGGTTGTTAATAGTCTTTAATATCACTGCCTGCATTTCGTGATTTGGTTTTTTGGCTTTGGTGATTAAATAAATCAGCCTAATGCCTTATTTCGGTATTTGGGTTACCAAATGATCATTTTCAATATTTACACAGAAGCAATAGCTCAAAAACACTTTGAAGATTAAAAGCAATCAGAAAATAAATATGTTTAATTAAAATTGTGCTACATTAGTGGGTCCTGTTACACAAAGAGGATTGTAGAATATTATACTTTAATTTATTGAAATGTTTGAGTATAATGTCAGCCCTTTTAAAATTCAGTAACTTATTTCTATTGCAATTACTACCAGCTTAGTTCTGAAATGTAGTGTGCTATAAAGCTTATCATAATATTTAGCAGATTTTTAAATATTAAAACATCCGTTTCTAAATGACTTCATGCAGGTGCACGATTAATTTGTGTACTCAAATTCTGCGGTGGCTTTGCCTGATGTAACCTTTCCATGGATTGTAGGAGTAATGTTTTCATTAATCAAATTAATTTTCCAGAGTAATAATTATATAATAATGTTTCTCGTGTATTAGGATATTGATGTATTACTGTCCTTTTGATATAAATGAGGCAATCCTTAGAAATATATCATTAGAATAATTGTCAGATAAATTTGTTTTATTTAACAGTAATAGAATCACAGAAGGGTTTGGGTTGGGAGGGACTTTAAAGCCCATCCAGTCCCACCCTGTGCCCTGGGCAGGGACACCTTCCACTAGCCCAGGTTGCTCCAGCCTGGCCTTGGGCATTTCCAGGGATGGAGCAGCCATGGAATAACCTGTGCCAGGGCCTCCCCACCCTCCCAGGGGAGAATTCCTTCCCAATATCCAATCCAAACTTCCTCTCTGCCAGTCTGAAGCCAAGCATTTCCTAACCTGACTCCTCAGCTGTACAAAAGCCCTGTGGTGTGTATCGTGCCAAACGAGTGGTGTACAAATATTGTCCCCTTGTGTAACGTTTTTATTTGCTACAGCATTCAGTTGTTGTAAAAGAGGGAATAAATTATTACCTGAAAATTGCATGCCTTAATAAAGGTGAGTGTAAAAGAGGAAAGCTTAAAATGAGCCTCTTTTTGCTCACTGAAATGTGAGGGTAAAAGGTCTGTGTTTGTGCCAAAAGGAAAACGATAGTTGTGAATAAAGTGCTCATCCCTGACTAGTATTGAAATGATGGTGTGTGGGGAACAATGTCCTGTTTCAGTGAAATAAGAATTCACACAACCGAAAAATCTTGTGTTTCCTTAATGCTTGGCAGGATGTGAGCTCTGGGGAAAAGAGCAGCTCAGGAAGTTATTGTCCTGCTATCTAATGGCTCTCTGGAGTCCGGATAGAAATTATTCCTCTCTTTATGGTGATGCTTTGGAGGAAAATTTAACAGCTCGTTCTGCTGCTGTCCTCCAGAGTCACAGGAAGCATCATCACCCGTGCAGATGCATGTCTTTGGAAGATACCTTTGTTCATATAACTATTTAAAGTCCTTGATTAAACACTTTAGAACTTGAGTGAATGAGTGAAAATTACAAAACCAGCCTCAAAAATTGACCGATGCTGTAAGAATCTTTAAGACATGTAAAATGTTAAGGAATGACTGGTCAAGTTTCTTTTTAAAATTATGTTTTAAAATTGAGAGGTAAATATTTGTTCCCTTTGTTAATGGAATGCAGAGACCAGAAGGTGTCTTTGAACTGCTTGAGATGTATTAAAATGTTCCTAATTCCATACTACATGTAGTTAAAAAAACAAAAACCCACCAGTAATTTAAAATAGTGTTTGACTATATTATTGTTTTCAGTAGGAGTTTATAAGACTTTGAGTGCCCAGAAGCTCAGAGATCATGGCCTCTGGGTGGGCACTATTTGCCTTTCAGACTGTAATAATAGGGAATCCAAAGGAGGTTTGTGAGCAAAATAAACAGAAATTAAAAAGTGGAACGAATGTACACGAGAGCAAGTGACTGTACAGTCAGGGGATGTGAGATCTGACTGCACTTAGTGAGTTCTTGGGACTTAAGGACGAAGGAGAGACTGAAAGGGGAAGATCCAGATGTTTGCTTACGCAAAATGAAGCAGCAAAGCCCTCTCATCCCATTTGCAGGGTCACTGACCTCGTGCATGCCAGAGGTGACAGATATGGAAAAGATTTCCAAGTCTATAAGCCTCTTGATACTGACATTATTTGGGAGCTTTATTATCTTAAGCACATTTGAAAGCTCAGCCTAAATGTGAACGACTGGGAGGTCCTGTGGGATGCTGCAGGGGTTGGGGATTTTCATCAGTGGGTTGGATGTTGGGATAATGCAACTCTAGAGAACAATATTCCAGATTTTTATTTTTTTTTTTAATGGATTAAGCCGCAATTTGTTAAAACAAATTTAAAAAAAGATCACACTTCAGAGGGGAAGAAAAAGAATAAATCAGCGTGAGCTGATCATGAAGGAGAAACTGGAGCAGGCCTTTTAGTGGGTCATAAACTCACCACTGGTCAGCAGGGCCCTTCCCACACAAAGGTGAGGAATTTCCTGCAAGGATATGTTAAAAGTTATTATTCCATTTTGCAGTGAGATGTTTTATGCAGAATTCTGCAGCTCTTCATTTGGAATTTGGAAAATAATGTTAAAGTCTTTAAAGCATGGCTTTAAATGTTCTCCTTGTCTCTCAAGCTGTAAGGAGATCTCACAGGGGCAGCTCCTGGCAAGGGAGAATTAACTCCCTAAGAGGGAAGATTTTTAGGGGTGTGATGGGAAACTGCTGCAGTGAGGGACCAAAGGAAGAAATCAGGATTTTTGTGCTGGGCTTTGCTTCTCTACACACAGCTGGGGATTCTCTGAGCGCCGTGGGCAGATGTGACATGAGTCCTGTGAGGCTCCACCTTGCTTTTCATGTCATGGTTTCCACGATTTTAGAGTTGGGAGGAGAAAGGTTGACCCTCAGAAAATTAATCTGCCGGGGGACCAGTGGGAAATTTTAATTTATAAATGATGAGCTGCATTATGACAGCAGTGGGTTTGGGTTTGGCCTCAGGCAGTGCCGATACCCACACTGGCTGCAGTACTACCCTGCTCATTTACACCTGTGGCTGGGAGACAAATGATTTGAAGGATCACCTCTGTACTAAGGAATAAATGAATATAATTGGGCTGACCTGGAGGGTTTCATTGTCTTGACCAGATTTCTTTTTCTGTTCAGTTCCAGGTAATGCTGAAATCTTTAATTCTTTGTATTCCTCCCCCCCCTCCCCCACTGGCCTTTAATCCTGCTTCCAGATTATGTTTACATGTAGCAGACTGGATTCAGAGTGAAAAAAAAAGAGTAGCTTTACTGTTCTAGGGAATTAAAAAAAAAAAAAAAAAAAAAAAAGCAAAACCCAAACCGAAGTCGTGAAAGAAAAGGCAGTAACTGGAAGCTCAGTATTAAGACTTACTGTAGAACTAGTTAAAAAAGGATTTTATTCAGAAAGCTTTGCAATCTTTTCCCAAGGATAATGAAATGCTGTAGCGGGGAATGTCTGATTTGTTTTTAACCCTTTGGTTGTTTTTATACTGAAAAGCAACTGTTGTCAATGTTGGACATCATGAGAGACCAGAGCAACAACAAACATAACTTGATGAAGTATTAGAGAATCGCAGAATCAGTTTGGTTGGAAAGACCTTTAGGATCATCAGTTCTAGCCATATGCCAGCAAGGTTTAGGAGTTTTTAATTGCTAATCTGAATTTGGAGTAATGGGCAATCTTGTCCCAGAAGTCTTTTCTTTTCAGTGAAAACAAAAACCTTCTCACTTCATCATGAAAGATACACAAAGGCAGGAAGGGCTGGCAAGATACAGTTCACTGCTTGCCAGATTAACAGAAATGTTCTCTTAAAAAGAAGCCTCTATGAATTTTTGGAAAGGATTCTTGAACCGCTCTGATGCAATAAATTTATTGAGCTTTCATTGTAAACCCTAAACAAAGAAAATATAAAGCCCCCTCTATTTACAAATTGAGATACCAACTCAGTGTGTGTGTCTGTGTTTCCTAATTATGAAAATTATTAATCACGTTCACTTTGGTTACAATAGGCATTATTAGATGGAAGCAGTAAGTAATATTCTTGTTATAAAACATTTATAATGCAAACATACTTTTGTCAAAATATGATGTTCCTTACTATCTTATTGCTCCCCTTTCCCCAAAAGCTTGTCCCAAAAATCAACAAGATCACGGTCAGTGCTGTAAGTGCTGCAGGACAGCAAGGATATTTTTCTTACGAAAATAAATGTTTAGTTTCTTGTGGCTGCCCTGACTTTCTGCATCTCTGCAGGGCATCTGAAGTAGTTTATGGAGAAACAAAGGCTTCATGCTTATGGTCACCATATGTCCCCCTGTCCACCTTCTGTTCCTCACCAGCTGCCAGCCACTTGACTTGGTGTGTCCAGGAACGAGCTCCCACCTGCCCTGGCTGCTTTGCCCAGTGTGGGCACTGATGGAGCAGCTCCCCCAGGATGCAGGGATTGCTCCTCCCTGGCTGCACAGGGCTCTCCCTGGCACTGCTCACCCAAATGCCAGCCTTTAAGGAGCTGGAAGCAGCTTCACAGGGTGCCTGAAAGCAGCTCGTGTGCTGGAATGTGTTTGCATTTATCATCTCCTGGGAAAGCGTTTGTATCTTTTATTCCTAAATTAAAGCACAGGCTCCTTTTTATTGCGACTGAAATGGCTTTTAGCTACAGTGAATGATCCTCAGTAACAAGAGAATTAAACTACAAAGGAACAGGTTCATGAACTTTTATAACTACCTGTAATTCCCACCCTTTCCCTTTGCTCTGTAATGCAGTCCCCAGATTGACTCTGTCCATCAGCAGAAATGCACGGAAAAATTCGCCCTGCAGTATTGAAAGGGGCTGTGTGAGTGTTCTCCTCATCCAGCACGGGGAGGAGCTCCGGGGTGAGTCCAGCTCAGACCTTCCGGCAGCCCTGCAGTCTGTCAGTTCGTGGAGTTTGGACCTGAGAGCTGGGCAGGGACTTTCATTACCTTTTTGTTACAGTCTCTGAGCTTTTGCAAGCTTTTTGTTTGTAAGGGCTGTATTTTTTTTGTTTCCCCAGTGCAGAACAGTGCAAATGCAGAATAACAGGAAAGTTAGGCTTTGTATTTTTCTTTTCTAGGTGTTTGCTCTGCAATGTACACTAAAACGGAGGTGATCCTGCTAAGAGTTAATCATTGAGAGAGTTCTGCTGAGAGTTAGGAAATGTATATAAATGATGAACCTAAAAATATCTGTGATTTTCATAAGTTAGCACTGCAGAACAATTAGGTAGTGGTACTATAAAAGGAGAACTCTCACCAAAGTTATTCCCAGCAGCAAAGAGAAATCTCGTCCATAGGGTTCCAGTTTGAGTGGCAGGAACTGCGACGGCTGCAGCGACTTCTGGGGGCTGATTTCACCACCAAAACTCTTTCTGATTCCCCAAATTGAAGTTGACATTGTTCCAACAGCCTTTATTTTTCCAATGGTTAAGAGTATATTGAGTTGTGCAGTTAAAGTTGAATTGAATTATTTCCTTGTCAGCTTATATTTAGCCTTGGCAAAAGCCTGTTGTGTCAATGTTTAATCTCTATGCAAATGTGATGGCATGATATTGGGGCTTAGGGGGGAGAATGTTTGAGAATTACTAATAATCTGTTTTGTTACATGAGATACCATGTGTAAAATGTGCCATAGACATTTCTATCAGGTTCCACCCCCACAATCATGTGGTTTTTAATTTTGAAAAGTGATTATGGCACACTGAACTCATTAGCTAGAAGAGACATCGACAGTCAGAGACCACTGAGAGAACCTTGCAGGGTGCTGGTTGTTTTTAGCACTGTCTGTTTGTTGAGGTGGCAGTTCTGAGGCCAAAATTAGATGAAAATCTCAATTTGGAATAAAAGGCGTGGGCTAATTTGAAAAGCTGTGTAGATCCCATATGCCACAAATCATTCTGGCGTGTCACCAGAGATGTCCCCATCCCTGAATTACTGGGGGCTCTGTCCTTGGGACAAGTTTGCTCATCACGGCTCAGTTAAACTGGCGTTTCGGGATAGAAATCACACAACTCCAGTGAACAGCTCAGGGGGTGGGGAGGGAAGAACAGCTTGTACTTAGGGAAGCCAGTTTCTTTTATCCAGGTGTTTTGACCCTGCAACAGAGAGAGAGGAGCAGCAAGGAGGGGGGGTGGAGGCAATCCCAGCTGGGAGGGGAGCAGCTGCCGCCCTTGGCCATTTGAGCTCCTTTCTCTGCTCCTGGGAAAGCACGGGCAGGAATAGTTTAGTTCCATCCTTGGGTGTGCTTTTGTTGTTCACTGTCCATTACTGGGTGATGCTCTGAAGAGATCCAAATACTTCACAGGTTTTTCTCCAGCCTTTGGAAAAGAGAGGATTTGCCTTGAAATAGCCAGTGGTCTCAAGGAACGTGCATTAGTTGTTGTCCTTGACATAAGATATTCTCTCATTTAATAATTGATCTGATTTTTAGAACAGCCTAATGAAACTTGGTGCAAACAGATTTTAAACCAGTGGTGTATTACCTGTGCTGAAAAACAAAATCCTGCTGCTTCTGTTGAAGTAACGCCATGACAGTCATGTTCCCGTCCATAATTTGATTTTTGCAGTTCCCTTGCAAATGAATTAACTGCAGCATGGCCTGTGTAATTAACGAAATTCAGTCCTTAAAGTCCCAGCGATCATAACTAAAAGTAAAACCATATCATCAGTTCTGGTAATGAGAACTTAATAGATAGAAGAGCCAGAGATTGATTTATCCCTTTGTCCCCACGAGAAGGGTACCTGCTGGACTGAGGCAGAAAGAAATGTCTCTGTGTTGGGGAAACCATTGTAGTCTGTGGCAAAGCACCTTCGGGTCTGTTCCTATGGCAACAGGAGCATCAGACCAGCAGAGAAGGGACCAGAAAGGAGATAAAACCCGCTGTAAAAACAGTTATAAGAAGTATCTGCATAGCTTTGGCTACTTTTCTTGCTTTTTTTAGAAAGTAAAAGCCCAAAACTTAGAGTTTTTTGAAACCTGGTTATGACAGTAGCTATTTAGGTTAGACCCTGTCAGCACTGAAGGACTGGTAGAATAATTGCAAGTTATTAAATTGTGGACATTAATTAAAAGGAGTTTCTAAAAAAGAGAACCTCAAATCCAAACTTACTAGAAGCAGCATAATTTTTAAAGGGATTTCTGTGTGACCCCTCTCAGAATTTTAGAGTCTTCATTCTTTTTTGTAGAAGTTATAATAAGGTGATACGTGATCCATTTTTGGTCAGCAAATAGCCTTTTCTCCTATCCACCTAATTGCTTTATCATTATTAAATTTTGGCTTTGGTGTGCAATTGCAAGCATGTGCAATTACCAATATTTAACTGTGGCCATTGCAGCAGGAAAGGGGGCTTGGAAAATCACAGGCAGGTGCAGTTGCATGCTCTGATTTCTTGCAATGAAGAGCACATGATGATGGAATGTTTGTGGAGAAGATTCTTGGGGGTTTGTTACAGATTTTTTTCTAGAATAGTTTTTAGAGTATTTCTTTCCTAAGGTCATTTGAAATCTGGGATTATCCTGCATCATTGTTCCCTTCCTGCCAAAATTACTTGCATTTAATTAAGGATAATTTAAGCCATACAGTCTTCGCATGCAACAGGAAGAAGACCTGGGTATCTCTTCTTATAAAGAGCCTTATGAAGTCCTTCCTTAGTTAAGATCCACTTTTATTTTTCAAGTTCTGTATCAGCACCTTCAGATTGGCCTGGTTACTAATAAATGAGACACATTGTATTGTTAAATCTGAAGTCTACAATCTCATTCCTCTCAATGCATATTAATGGCATTTCTTTTTTTTTTCTTACTCTATTAAAAAGCTTTTACTTCACTTATTAAGACAAATAAGAATTTTAAGAACCAGAGACTTGGATTTTTGTGGTTGTTTATTTGTTTTGTCGTGTTGATCTTGTTCTACCAAGTGAAATTTAGTTCTCAATTTTGAGATTTAGTGAAGGCAATGCTCTGGTTTAATATTGTCAGCTGGAAGAGGAGCTGAAATCCTCTGGCGTGGGCTCTTGGCATCCTCTGCCCATCTGCCAGGAGCTCCCAAATGGCTCTGGCTCCTAAAGGGTGCAAGAGGAAGGAAAATGCTTTGGGAGAAGCAGAAGCAAAAAATATAGAAGGATATTTTAAAAAAAACCGAACCCAAAACAAACAAAAAAAGAAACTTAAGGCAGTCCTGTAACTTTGAGGAGAAATGTATAATCCCTCCGAGTCTTGTTTAACATCTGCTACTTTCCTCTTCCTGTGCCAAGAGCCTGATTGGACCATTCATGAAATAAAAAGTACTCTGCAATCAACAGACTTTGTTCAATATTCCTGCAATAAAGGGGATTTGCCATAGATAACATGAAAGACATGGGTCAAACACAAATGGGTTTATATTTAACATGCTTGATTTAGAAACTGCCACACAGAGGTAAAATTAAGAGAAATAAACGCACAGCCTTTTTTTTTTTTTATTTTTTTTTTAAATTTTGCTGGAAGTGCATTATAGAATAGAGGGGTAGAAAATGTTCTCTTCTCCCATTCCAGACTAATCCTTTGCTGTTCTCTGAGAAGGTACAGCTGTTTACTGATCTTAGAGGCTCAAATCAAATCAAAGTGTTTCCGAGTGCTTTGTATTCGGCAACAATAAAGCCCTGGGGTCAAATGAGGAGACTGTTACTGCACCAGAACATGGACCTGAACTACTCCAGGCACCTCTCAAGGAGGTTCTGTATCTAAATCAAGTCACTTTAGTGACATAACAGCCCAGAAATGGCTGCTCTAGTAAAAGTTTATTTTCAAGCAGTTCTGAAATAAATGAGGAAAACAGTGCCATTTGAATTTTTTTGTCACTGTAGCTGTCATTGCACTGCATTTTATTTTCAGTCTCTGCTCCTGTCACAGAGTCCATTTGCTCAGGTTCATTACTGCTTGTTTTGCCAATACTGTTGGGATACACGCCAAGAATTTGGGTTATTAGTCACTGCAATAAAAGACCAATGCATCTTAATCAATAGACACTTCCAAATATTAAAATTTCCTGAAGTTGGGCTTCAGAAGGATCACATCTGAAAATCAAGTTCCTCCTCATAAGCACCAGATTTGTTTAGTCTTCTGAGAATGTCATGCATGAAGATATCTGTAAGATGAGATTTATTTTTTTTAATTAAGGCCTTTTGGCAAAATTTGCCCTACTCTAAAGGGGCTGTGGAATTCCTCCTCCATCCACACGCAGCCACGTACACGCAGATATTGTTCATTTTCCATCTAATGTTTGTGTTCCCCAGCAGAGTCAACAAGTAGGCACTTGGTGCTTTCGAAAATTAGGTTAATAAATCATAAGCCCCTCATGTGGGAGTGTGTGAGAGTGTTCTGTGCTGTCTAAAATACAAGATATGTGCTGTTTGAGCTGGCTTTTTCTTAGGCAGTTGCATGTCTCTCTGTGCATAAACATCCCCATGTATCTCAATGTATTTATGGTACACACATGTGTTAAAAGCACGGCAGTTGTGCTGATACCTGGGTGGGGAAAAAAACCTTGGGACTGCAATTTATGTGGCTCTGCATTCCAGGTCTGAGAAATCACTTATTTGCCAAGGCAAAGCTCGATATAAATGTGAGCTGCTCTGAACCGCAAAGGTCTCAGGAACAGCAGCTTTCCAGGCATTTCCAGCATTAGGACAAAATTTGCATCCAAGTCAGTGGGAGTCTTCGGTGCTTAATGAACTGTGCTTGATTTACAAACTTGGGGCTCCAAAAACTTACTGGAGAAATCATATGAAAAAATACAGCAGGAAAAAACTGCTTTAACTGGATTTCTCCAATATTCTCAGCCTAAAGCAAAATAATCTGAGCATAGCTAGTTTTTAGAAGTCTGTTAATGCTATTCTGACTTAAAAGATGGTAACTTAAAAGTGAAGTCTGTCAATAAAAGGGGGAGAACAAATAGGTAGAAATCAGAAGCAAAGGGGAAAACTGAATTATGTCCTTCCTAATGATACTCTTAATTAGATCTCCTTAATGGATGGGTAGAATAATCTATTTAATTGTTACTATAGTTTGTGATAGATTACTGTGCCTTATTGTATTATGTCTGTGTAATGAAAGAACCACCATTACTTTTGTAACAAATAATTTTTTCTCAGAATGTATTTTTCAATTTTCCCAATTTGCTCATCTTTCATGTCCCACCTTGTGAAGTTTTGCCTTTTGCTTTCTAATGGGACTGACCTTTTGATCCTTTGATGGAGATACTGCTCCAATTTCTCAGTTATGCAGCAAAGGTTTGGCCTTGTGTGTTTTCAAGTGTGTGCTTCTACTTAATGATTTACCCTTGACTGGCATGCCTTATGTTGAGATGTTCCTTATCTACAGCCTAATTAAACTAAATCATATACCATCTGTGTCTGGTTCAATTAAACTGAATTGGACAGATTGACCTCCTTAGTGCTCTTCAAAGCATGTTGTTAGTCTGTACAGTCCCTTCAAGATATAGCTTGTTACCTCCTGAGACAACACTTGCTGTCTGCTTGAAAAAGTTGGGGGAAAAAATGCCAATCTGCATGAAAATGAAATAAAAATGTGCATTTTTGCACTTAAAATAAAACTTAGACCCAAAGAAAACTGTAGAACCCCAGTGAAGGTCCATCGGGGGAAAGGAGCCTCACAACCCTGGTGCAAGCAGCGTTGGACACACTTCTGTAATGGGAATTTCTCCACAGCTTTTACTCTTCCAGGTCTTTGCTTTGGGTTTCTCTGGTTTGGTTTTTCCCTAAGCAGTGTTAATGTTCTCATTCCACAGCTGTGCTTCCCCTTCCTCCCTGTCCGTGGGGCTCCCACGGGGTTTCTGCCCCGGCCCTTTTCTCATCCGTGGGTGTCACTTTGCCCTGCTTTGCTCTGTTTAGAGATGGTGATAGTAAAATTTTCTATTCTTCAGATGAATTCATTGTAAATAACTGTTCAGGCTTAAATCTGTCATTCTTACGCATCTCTTTAACAGTGTGGTTTGTGACTTGTCCTGCTTACTGTTTGGGTTTTCCTTTGGGATATTCACAGCCCTGACCTTGTATAAACTTGCTGCGTCCAAAATATCCTCTGATCATCTCCTGAGATGCCGAGACTGTACAACAGTATTCCACAATTTTCTTTAAAACTTGTTTTACTGACTTTTTAATAGAAATGGAATTATTCTGCAGAAAAGGAAAATTCTTTTTGTTTGTGAACAGAACAACAGAGAAGACAGCCAGTAATTTTTGTCTGTTTAGGCTATTTGGGTGATTCAGTGGAGGCTGAAGGAGCATCTGTTAAGCAACTTGAAGTTTGAGACGTAGCTACAAAATTCGTCATCCTGCAATAAAGAGGAAAATTGAATTCCATTCTAAATGTGTAAGATGAAAATTTACTAAAGCTGGATGTCACTGCGAGCAAATTGAGTTTGAATTCATTAAGAACTTAGTAGCAATCATCAAGTGTGTAATGAAACATTAGCAAACGCAAAAGGAGGCTTTTAATATTAGCCCGGGTTTTGTTGAGCTTGCACTCAAATGAGTCCTGCCTTGACCTGCAGTGACCTGGATGGAATTCCCAATCTCCTGACCTCACATCCATTCCACACCCCAGGGCTGCAGAGCTCTCTGGTGCTCTCTTTGCCCTCCCAGAGCACCGTGAAAATACAAGGTCTTTGCCTCTCATCTTCAGGAAATGTTTATGGGGATAACACTTTCCATTTGGAGATTGGGAGACTGAGTTTTCTAATCAAGAAGAAACCCAATCCCTTCCTTTGCAAGGGCTCCATTTGGGTTATTAAAGTGAGATATTTCAGGCATTTATTTTAAGGCCATGTGAGAAGATTGTAGCTCTGAAAGATACTGAATATTTAAAATGAGTGTTCTAAGATCTTCTGAATCCCCAAGGGACAGATTAATAACTTCAAGCTAAAATATTAAAAAAAAAAAAGTTATATTCCAATGAGTTTTTCGCCTCCTTAAAATAACCCAGCTGTGAAACTGGAAGTATGTGGTACTAAGTGTTCTTTGTTCAGACTTTAAAAATAATTCCAAACCCCAGGGATCTGGAAGCAGATGTCTGCTTTGGGAATCATAAGGCCTTGACAACGCGAGGGTCGTCTTGCCTGCACGCCGATTCCATATTCCTGTGGCACCCACTTATTGACAGCAACATGTCTTTTTCCACTGGTTTAAGCTTAGTTTTTAGAGATCAGGACTTTGGGGGTGGGTTTTTTTAACTTGTTCTGTGTGCATGGGATAATCAGTGCTCCAGTCTGATCCAGCATCCTCAGATATGCCTTGGAATGGTTTGGGTGGGAGTGGAGGCTCTCCCGTGGGAGCACCGGGGCAGCACGGGATCCATGGAATGCTGGTTTGCAGGCTGAGCGTGTGTGAGCCTTGCCTTGGCTCGGAGGGCACTGGGAATGGTAATTGCCTCACACAGTGTTGGTCTTTGCACGGGGGGAGCCTGATCCAAGCCCAGGACATTCCCTGGATGTGCTGTCTATACTCTGTAGCATCATGTAAAGACTTTAGGAACCTTCTTCCCGTACCACATGGTGTGACATCTCCAATTTTCTGCCTGATTTTCCTTGCTCCTTGTTCCTTTGTCACATTTTCTCCCAAACAATCCTCTCACATTCAGTGTCTCCAGACAGACGTGCCCCGCTCTGGACCTCGGAGTCACCTTTAAATCAGCATTGCCATCTGAACCTGCAGTTCCCCAAACAAATTACCATTTTATTGGATTCACTGCTTGTTCTAAACTCTCCCTTTCACGCTGCCGTGGACATGGGGAGTGAACTGGTGATATTTGAACACAAATATGGAGTTTACCAAGGTTTATAGAAAGCTTTAGGGTAAGGATTTATGTTTCTTTTTGTTTGCACTTAGCTAATTAATACTTTCCTGTAGTGTTTTTCATCCACATCTTTTGTCGTTGTTCATTTTTTAACCTGCAGTTCATGTAAAGACAGTTATAATTTTATGCATTATTCTCTGGAGAGGAGGTTTTTAAACATGTAATGTTAGTTCAGAAACATTCAGTATTCATATTTTGGGCATTATTTCAGCCTGTGTATTCAGCATTTCTTTATTTAACAGAGAAAGCTTTGATTCAAAGGAGTATTTACCTGACTCACAGTGTCTCTGATTAGACAGACAGGAGAATGTTATTCTGTAGGTTTTAATATATTTCTTAGTGTGGTCTTGAGGCAGACTGAAAATAAACTATTATATGTGTTAAACTAATTATATGTAATTTGGTGTGGAGGGAAAGGGGGATACCAACCTGTTTTTTAAACTCCTCCTAATTCATGCCCTCAAATATGTTACGTTATATATGTTACAAAGGTCCCCCCGTGTAACACACTTTAGGAGACACTGGAACTGTGCTGACAGTGAGTGCTGGGGTTCGAACCCACTGCCAGGCTGCAAAGGTGCACCTGTTGAGGGTTGAACTGCATCTGGAGCAGAAGTCACACATAAATAGTCCATATATTGACAGAGCAGCTGGTAGTTAAAGGAAAAATGATGGGTTCAATAACTGGATAGAGTCACAAGTGCAGCTTTAAATCTGTGCCTTATTAGTCTCTGTCCCCAGCCATAAGTCATGAGCACAGACAGTGAAACACTGGCCAGAGGTGCAGTGATGTCACATATCATATGTAAAAAATAAGTGCACAGCTGTGGGACTTGAAGTTGATATTTCACCCTCATACGAACTGCTTGAGGTTTGCTAATGAAGCGCTTGAGAGTCGTTCTTTCTGCAGGGATTGGGTGGATGAGACTTGAGGTGTTTTTTCTTTCTAGCTCATGATGCAGTGTCATACAAAAGTAACGGGGAGAGAGGAGAAAATCCGACTCGTGATATCTGTGTTTAGTCTGTGAAAGAAGTGGCTCAGTGGTGGTAGATGCACAGATAAATGTCATATTTAACCAAACCTCTTGTAATTCTTTTTCTCGTAGTTATAGCTATGTACTAGTTGGCTGAGAGAGGACAGTTCCATAATGTCAAATCTCTGGACAATAGTTCAGTGCCTTCCAAATGACACTGTTTTGTCAGTGATCAAAAAAATAAGGTGGGAGGCATTTATTTTGCATTATTTTTAATCTACTTCTGAGCTTCTAGAGGAGTGGTTCATTGCAAAGTCTCCAGCAAAAGAAACCTGGCTGTGGCAGTGTAGCTTCTGCCCTGGGGATGTCAGAGCCAGCTTTGCTGGGGCCTCTGAGACTGCCCAGATGACTCTGGAAAGGTTTCCCCTGGCTCTGGCACTGCCTAATGAGTGAACCGGGTTGTGCTCAGCTGCCTTGTGCTGCTTTCTGTAGGACACTTCACTGCTTGACGGGCTCAAAGATTTACTCTATTTCGAAAGAACTTTTTGATAAAAATGTTATTACTGTGGTAATAAAACATGTTTAAATGCTTTAATAAGGCTTTACCAATAGATCATATAAAATAGGGATGAGAATGGGCCTGTATGAGGAAAATACTTGTTTCGGGTGATGCCACATTATAAATAATAATAAATACTAATAATGCTGTATAAATCTGTTTATACTTCATGTACTTAAGCTTTGATTAAGGTCTGATAAGAGCTTTTCTCTTCATGCCATACTCCTGTTGCAGAGTAGCCTTATTTGTTTTTCCTGACGTGAAATATGTAAAAAATGAAAATGATACAACAAGACCATGCTCTGTCACACTTAAAGTGGCCGTGGGAGTTGAATGGAATGAGAGTTGATAAATTAATGATGCAAAGTGCTGAAGGAAGATGGAGAAGTGATGAGTGGAAGCAGAGAGGTGCCAATCTCCAGGCCTGTGACTGAAGAGCCAGGCACATGGGTAACTGTGGGCACGGGGGGGAGTGAAGGAGTTTAAAACAATTAGGGGAATTTAGGACTAAAAGTAAGAGTGGGTTCATAGAAACACAACTGTTTTAATCACTTTAAAAATCATGTTTAGGGAAGGTAATGTTATTTTCTAAATATTTAACACCCCATTATTACCATTTTGATGTTGTAACCCTGTGATATATTTTGCTGCAAGTTTAATTTGACTTTTCTAACTTATTATGAAACTGCAGTTTTGTTTGAACTTGGACTGATATTACTTCTGCATTCCAATTAATTGTTTCTTAAATAATGTGTTTTCAGAGATTTCTGTGCCAGGTTCAGTCATTCATGGTCAGCTCTGGGATTTCCTGTGGTCTGGACTTGCTCTCAGTGACCCAGGGCGGGTTGTTTGGTGCTGAATTGCAGCCTTGTTGCAACGCTGTGTCATCTGGGGAGAATCTTAGGGCACAGCAATAAAGTAATGGGCATAGGTGTGGCAAAAGTCTTCCTGGCTTGGGGATTGAATCGGATTTTGCTTTGATGGCATGTCAGAGTCAGTCCCCATTACAGTGGGTCAGACCTGATGCTGCTCTCAGCGACAGCAGAAATGATGAAATGCACAGTGGGGGTGGTTGTTGGTATTTCTGGTATCAGATAAATTAGAAAGAGCTTTTCATTTCATGGACCTGATCTCCTCTGGGACTTGTTTTTCCCCCCTCACTTTCCTGTAACGAGGGGGTGTTACAAATTCTCGGGTAACTCCTCTGCATCCCAACATCTCCAAAGCGTGTGGCCTGTCCCTTCCCAGCAGCTGATTTGCAGAAGGTGCCTCAGCAGTCCATCCTCAGCAGCTCCAGCCCTGCAGCCACCACGAGTGTCCTTCCTGGGGCAGAATCCCTGCGTGCATAAAGCCCTGGTCTGTGTCCATGGCTGAACTGAGGGCTGCCCTCCTGTGGCTTTCGTCCCACATTATTTATTTGTCTGGGATTAATCCGAAGGGTGGGAGGTGCAAAGTCAGCGACCAGTTTTGCTTTCCAAAATAGTCCAGTTGCAGCAGCACCTGCAAAGGCTGAGTCTGCTGGAGCAAAAAAGTGCTTTGTCATCGTCCCTGCAAACTGTTTCAAGGCGTTACAGCTGGTCATAAATCTCAGAAAGGGCAAGGGAAAGTGTTCCAACTAAAATCTGGCTGGCATTAGCACTCAGGTATGATCTTGACTGAACAGGAATGTCCAGAATACAGGAAAGAGTTTAAGGTGTTGATTGTAGCAGAAAAAGAAAATATAATTTTTTTTTTGTCATTTTTAGAATTTTTTGATTTGTTCAACGCCTCCATGAATCTGATGGACATGCCATGGGTCTGATTAGGATTGTGGCAGCCACGTGAGGTTTAATCCTTCATGTTCTGTCCTCTCCACTTCCTGAAGGAAGGATTTCCCACATTCCTCTCTTATCAAGAGAAGCTCAGTGTTAGTCTTGGATCAGAAGGGCTACAGGACATTTTGCACCACAACTGTAGCTCTGTTGTGCAAGGCACGTGATCCATGAATAGCACAGAGGATAATAGGCAGGAAAATACTCTGCCTGCTTGATGCAGTCTATCTTTATTGTTTTGAAGAGATAAAGCATTTAGTGCAAATCTGAAATTCATCCAGTAATTTATTTTTATCAAAAACCAAAGTCAGGAACAATGTAGGAAATGTGTTTTTTTCCTGAGTATGAAATTCTCAGTTATCAGCTGTAACAGAAGGATTTATGTGAGCATTAAGCAACATCATGCTAATTGCATTATGTTGCCGTCTAATAACTCAGATTATGTACATTGTAAAAATATTATCTGGGACCATTTGTTTTCTCTGAAATGTGAAAGTTCATCTGGAGGGCATGTGTTAATGTTTCCTTGGGTTTGTTTCATTTAATCACGAGGAGACGTTTTCTGTGATGAAGGGAGTTTTCTTAAGGGCTCTTGAAGACACAGTGGGATTTCTGGCTGCCAATTCATAGATACTTGCTTTGCTTTTCAGTTTTTCCATGTTGGGCACATGGGATAGTCAATCATGGAAGGATTTTTCTCCCAGGTGTTTAGATTTACCTTCAACTAGACATCACCTTGAATTTATTCCAGCTTCTTCCTGATAGGCTGTGGGTGTCCAAATTGTTGCCACTGTGGCCACTGCAGAAGGAGAGATGGACATCTGACTGACAGCAGTAATGCTGATGTGATCCCACATCACCTGACCAGTTCTAGCAAAACTGGTCTGCAAAGACTGTTGTTTTTCCAGTCTTTGCTCCTCATGTCACTCTTCCACATGTTTATCATATCAGACTTTTCTTTCAGCAGGAGTAATATTGTGCAATTCCATTTGTACCTGGGATTAATTTTAATGATTGTTTTGGATGGAGCCTTACAAAGGCTTAGCTGGCAGTGCTAGAAAAAGCCTCTGTTAATCTGTATATTGGGATTATAGAGGAAGAGCAGTTTCTTTTCTTCTTCTTTTAAAAAATTACGTTACTTGCAGATGAGGAAAAATGCACTTATTCTGCCGCCATAGGTGCAAGCAATTTCCCTGGATGCTGCTCTGTAATCCTGATGCACGTTGCTCTGTAATACCTTTTATGAATACACTGCTAGATCTTTCCAATTTTTGATTTCCTCCCTGAAAATATCAGCCTCAGAGCTCCCAGCTAAAGACTGAATGCGAGGTACATGATGCAGTGAGCAGACAAGTGTGCAGCCTCATGTTGGCAAATTAATTACACTTGTCATTACAGTTGTCATTGCAGGCACTCCCAGGACGTGTTTGGTGACTGAATCTCGTAAAACCAGGACAGAGCCAACATGGCACAACTTTTCCCCTTTGCTAAGAAGATGAAAGAAAAGCTATTGATTTATTTACTGTATTTATTAAATAAAAGCTTTTTATTTATTTTCCCTCTTTTTTGTCTGTCGCTCTTGGATATACATTTTCTGTATAAAATAGGACTGGTAGCACTCAGGAGGATGAACTTTGCCAGTGATGGATGACACGCAGAGCAGCATTTAGGGCACCATTAGTTCCCCCTGGCTGGGAGCATTCCTGGCTGGGAGGAGGAGGAAAGAGGAATGTGCACTGAAGGGTCTTCCTTGACCTGTAAACTCAAGAACTGTTCCAGTCAGTGTCCTAGACCAGGGTTGTTGGAAAGTTTGGCCTTGGATCATGATCCCAATTCCAAGCATCTCTAGAGGTTCCTGGTGCCAACAGTGTCTGCACTGAGGGATGTTCTTACCTGCCAGTGATTCCTGAGAGAGAAAAAGTAGGAGTCTGAACCCTTTGTTGGAAGTGCTCTGCCAGCAAAACGCTTCTGTGCAGGCTTCCTTCCAAAGCCAGAGCCTTCAGAGGGATCTGGGAAGCGCCTCTGCCATCAACAGCCTTGAGAAAAACACCCTCATTAAAGAAAGAGAAGGAAAAGTGCTTATTGCTCTCCAGGCTGGGCACACTTGAAATAGCTGGAGGAGGATATTGCAGTGTCACTAAATGGTTTGGTGAAGCCTTTCTGTATTTCCTTTTTTTTGTTTTTTTTTTTTCCCCCTTTGAACAGTGCAGAGTTAATTGCCAGACATTAAATATTTATAGATTTTATTATTCATTGCTAAATGCTGTGAGGACTTTTCCTGATGCTGGAAAGCAGTGGAGACTCCTTCAGCCTCCAGAGCAACGAAGGGATGGCAGCCGTGAGGAAATCCTTCTTCCAGAGCTCCCAGCACTTCTCTGATGTGATTACAACAGTCCTTATTGTGTTCACATTTTTGATTAGAAAACCTCAAAAGGGGCAAATTCCACCCAAGGGACAGAAGGTTTGTGTTGGTTCTTCGTTTTGATCTGAGTGTGCTCTCAGCTGTGGGCACACTAAAACACTTTTCTCCCTAATAGTAGCATCTTGTTTGGGGTCTAAAACACAAACAGAGCTGTCAAATGTTGGCAAATCAGGAGGCTGTGCTAAAAGCCTGTCACTCTCTCAGGGGGTTATTGTGTGCTGGTAACTTTTTCTTCAGGTTTCAGTACTGTTTTCTGAGTTTTTAATCAGCTAATAAATAGCAACTGCTACAATGCCATGGAAAAATGGTTTGGACTAGACAGCTTGTCTGGGATCTCTGACACTGTGAGGTCAGGGCTTGGGTGCAAAAGCTGATGTCAGGGCACCTTGCATGTTCAGTCTTAGCTGCCTATTTGTATTTTACTCAGAGGAGTAGTACTAGTGGCTTTTTCCAGAGAGAAGATACTGGTTTCACTGTAGAAAAGTCACCAAATATCCTATAAATACTAACAAGTCTGATGTCTGTATTCCTTGGTCTGCAAAATCTCGTGTGCTTGAGTTTCTTTTTTGAAGGAAGGCTATTGAGACATATGGAAAAACATCTGTTCAATGCAGAAATAAATAGTGTTTCAGTGGTTATACAATGTAAAAGATCATTCAAGGACTCTGTGCCTGAGTATCCACCATGGTGTGATCCTGGCTGTGATTTACTGAAAGCAGCGTTTTTCACACTGAGGTTTCATTTGGAGATAAACATATTGGAAGCAAATCCTTCAATCATAAATACAGTTTTAAAGTACAACCATTTTTGTCCCTGGAGAGCAAAATTCTGCCCATGTTGTGAAATGCCTGCCTGGTTTATAGGTACTAAGGTTTGTACTTCTGAAAAGACAGAACTGAGATGAAGAACAGAAATGAGAGGGTAGGTTTAAATTAGGCATATTTTCCCCTCCTTCCTGTCTTTTCCTTGGTGCTTAACCAATGTACAAAATAGCAAGCAATAATGAATTATTCAGTGAGTAACTTGGGAGGCAGTTTGCTCGGGTGTTTCAAATGGGTGTCTGTCTCTAATAAAGTTTGTCAAGTGAGGAGCAGCAGGACAGCCCACAGGTTCTTGTGCGAGGAAGCTGCTGAGTTGTGAAACTCTGACTGATCTTGACCCAAAAATTTCTCAGACTTTTAAAAAATCCCTGGTTTTGTGCTCAGTTCAGCACAGTTTTGCCATGACAGCAGAATAAAGAAACGGGTCGTTTTCTAACGGATGGGAAAACTTTAAAATTTATTTATTGGCTTGTATGTGATTAACAGGAATCAGTGCGAGATTCCAGTGAAGTGTGTCCAAAGAAATAAAGATGTATGTGCCAGTTCTTACCCTGAAGTGAAGGCAAAGGAGAGAAGCAGAGCTCCAGGGCGTGTATCATAGGATATCCATGCTTCTGTGTCATTCCCTGGGACAGACCGGCTTCTCCTTGGATTTCCTTCTCACTGTGCAGGGAACGCCCTCCTGCAGCGCTCGGTTCCCACAGACAAATCCGTGCCGTAGCTGGTGGGGCTGGCTGCAGGTTTTGAGCCATACGTTGCCGTGTGTATGGACAGTGCCCGCTCCTGTTGGGCGGCAGCGCATCCGCACCCGGCGGTGCCTTTGCTGGGCAGCGCGCTGAGCGTGCAGCTCCCGCTGCGGGCCGCGGGCAGCGGGGCAGGCGCTGTGCAAAGAGGCGCGGACGGGCTCAGGGAGGACCAGCGAGCTGTGCCTCCAAAAATTGGTGGCTTCTGCAGCATTTTAGAGGGGAAAACGGAGGAGCGGGAAATGCAAACCAGTTATTACTCAGGGCCTTGCGTAGGGAATGAGCTCAGAGGCAAGAGCAGCCAGCTCAGCGAAGCGCCTGCCTTGTGTGCGCTCCCAGCGCCGCTGCTGCTTTGCTCGGGGATTTTTGGGCAGATCAGCCCGTGGTTCCGTGCTCCAATCTGTCGCTTAATGGTTGTGACGGCCTTGGTTCGAGCCGCCTCAGACAGAACTAACTGAGGGCAGGTCTGGCTTCACAAATAAAAGCTTGAGTGTGTGGTGTTGTTGCTGTTGTCAGCACTCGGGAAGTTTGGAGTCACAGAGATGCTTTTTGCAGCCTTAACACACCACCAGGGAACGTGACTTTGGGCTGTGATTGCTCCTTAAAGGGTGTCTGGAGCAATTGCCATTTCCCCTGTATTCCTGGATAAATATGTATCCCTTCCCTGTATGAATAGTGCTCACTCCACAAGAGATGCTGAATTGCCTGAGCTGATACCTCTGCCCTCAGGGTCTCTGCTCTTACAGGGAAAGGGACACTCCAGGGGAAGGTGGTTTTCAAGTGCCTCAAGGGAGCTCCAGCTGAGGATAATGGGGGGGGAATAGGTCTTATCATCTCCAGCCTGAGAAAGCTGGCCAATAATGAAATACTTTGAAACATTTAAGAAGTGCTGAGGAGGTATTGTACACAAATGTATGGAAATATTTAAGAACTGATGAGAAGCTGTTGTTATATTAATGTAAGCAATTCCCTTGACACCTGATGTCACCCAGTGACGACATTGTCACCTGTTGGTGTGAAGTCCTTTCTCATGCCAATGATGCACAGCACCCAGCCACATTGCAGCTCCTTTGGGAAGCACAAAAACTGCCTTGTAACTGGAAGATTGAACAATTCACCATATTGTACCTCTCAATATCAGTACTCTCCTATCAGCAGGAATTTGTTAGAATTCCTTCTTCTGTCTGATCAGTTTAAACGATGTATTGGAATATGTATTCAAGGTGTAAAGGATGCTCTGTGTTGAAAACTGTATCTTCAACCACTTAATTAACAAGTGACAAAATAATAAAACTAAGAAATTAGGGGGTTTAAGCCAGACATACACAGCTGTGTCTCTGTTTTTCTAGGGCTCCTTTTGAATCCAGATCCCTGGATCTCATCTATAAAGAGCTCCTTGGCTCTTTATGGAAAGCATTTATACACGGTAATGGGATGTTGAGTTGTGTCTGAAGCAACATCTTTCTCCATTTCTGCTCCTCAAGAATCATTTTCTAACGGGATCTTTTGTTTATGCGCTTTCTGTAATTATACTGCAGTTTCTTCATTAAAAAAGCATGAAGAAGAAATAGCCAGTAAACACCAAGTCCCTTCCGAATTTATCTGTCTTTCTAGTAATTAGGAAATTAGCAATCCCTGGGAGTACAGTCATGCAGCTCTTCTTTCTCTCTTTGCCAACTCAATCAGTTCTATTCTATACAAGAAGAGCGGGAACAAAAGCAGCAATCAAAATCAGTTTATTCAATGACCACCTGTTTCTTTTAATTAAAAATAATAATTTACTGTGAATTCCAGGAGGGGACCGAAAAAATCTGCCTTTGAATCATTTTTGAACTGTGTTCAAGTTGTGCTCTTCTGTACAAGTGTAGAGAAGAAATAGTTGATTGAAATTTGTTAGTTTTAATTAAATACAACTTTTGTGCTTTCTTAACTCTCTTCAGAGTAAGATTAAAAGTGGTCATAGTAGCAGCAATGGGAAAAGAGATTTTTGTCATTCTTTTTGGCTGGTATGTCATTTATTGTAACAGACTTTTCTTATACAGTGCTTCAGAATCAATCTTTTTTTCTGAATGTCATTCCAGCCCCTGAGGCCAGGGAGGAACAGGCTGCACTTTGAATTGGCAGTACTGCAGCTGCTTTATCCTTTCTCTCCGAAATCCATCAGGGAAAGAGCCCATCTCCTCTCTCCTCCATTGCATCCTCGTTCTACAGCCTTAAAAGCTCATTTACATAGGTTTTATTAGCTGTATTTTTGTTTAGTCTTCATTTCCTTATCCCACCACTCCCTTACACTGCTGTTGTAGAATTGAACACCACCCCATTTATGCTCAGTGTGTTAAAGCTTCCCATCCTTCAAATGTCAGCGGATGAAATGAATGAATGAATGGATGAATTCTTTCTCCAAGTTATTCCTTTGAGTCACTCCAAGCTCTGCCTGGGGGTAGGATTCCTGGAAAGAGTCTGTGTGTAATTGCTCACCCAGTAAGAGATCCTGGTCATGCCATTCCTCTCCTCCTCTGCTGCTGGAAGGAGCTCTCAGTAGCTGTACCTCAACCTGGAGAAGATGTTTTTGGGTGCTTGGAAGGTACATTTGGTGTTCTGTGGGGTCTTGCTGAGGAGGAGGAACCCCATGAGCATCTGCAGAACCCAACTGTTCTGTAGCTGGCCCTGCTTTGAGCCAGCTTTGGGCTTGGGAGTCTCCAGAGGTCCTGGCCACCTTCAGCCCCTCTGTGATACTTTTGATTCTTCAGGCAGAGAAGTCTTATCTTCTATTGTACTTTCCTGAAATCAGTATAACTGTTCTACACTGCAGCTCTGAGAGAGGAAATACCAAACAAGCTTTAAGCATTTGTTAATTTTTTAAAAAAAGTGACATTATCTTAATCATTCCCAAGAGTCTCAGATTCCCTTTGCTTTCAGTCTCCCTCAGCCAGAGAGGAACAAAGCTGGTGACCAGTTAAACAAGGACTTTTCTTATTCCTGAGTTCTGATCACAGGAGCCTTATTTTGGGGGTTATTTTGAGTAGAAGCATCTGGCTCCTTGGCTCTTGCAGCTCCTTGAGGTTGAAGCTGCTTTCTCAGATTAAGATGCTGAGCAAATAAATTACCAACCAATATTTTTGTTATCTCAGTAGGGAAATAAACAGCAAACAGAAGGAAGTGTCTCAAACAGGCATGGATCTGAGCGGGGTCCTGGATGCTGCGGTCACTGCTTGGAAAGTGTTTAAACAGGTTGGATTCTGAAGGCTTTCCCAACTGACACAGGAATTTGCCCAAGGACAGCGTGGGAGGAATGTGGGATTTGGCTCTGTAGAGAGAAAACCACGCTTGGTTCTTCTTAAATATGTGTTATTAACTTGCTGTTCTCTCAGGGAAGTTAAAGCTGTTTTAAGTGAAATATATGGGTACAAACTGCAGTGGTTTTATTGATCTCTTGGAGCAGAGCTCTTTCCAATCCATACTTTAAAGACATTCAGAAGGGGGACAAGAGGAAGGTGTGGAATTCAGTGTTTCCCTCACAGTAGGACATGTCTGCAGGCTGTGAATCAAAGTGAGGGAAACACCTGCCAGTCTTCTGGGGCTCTTCTGTTGGGAAGGAGGAGCAGTGACCTCGTATCTCTTGGAACAATTTGGCCGCATGGATGTAATGTATGGTCGCCCCTGTTTTCCAACAGAAACACAATTAATAACACAGTTTATGCTACTGAGGTTCAGGAATTATTTTTTTTTCTTTAGTCTAAATGAAGTAATTTGGATATTTTAAGCTTTTTTTCCCCCATACACCTTTTAACCTTAGTGACTAAATATAATTGTAAGTTGGGATCAGGGATGAAGGGCAATCCTGTGGTTCTGTCGTGGAAGCAGGAAATAGAAAACTGGATACATTTGCATTTATTTACACAAAATTGTGACCTCGTGCTGCACAACTCCTTTAAGGGTTTTTTTGTAATGGGAAAGGTAATTTTCTGGTTCTCCCGAAATATTTTTACACTCGCATTTTTGCATTTTCTGCTTCTTAATGACCAAAAAAATAGCAGTTCAGGTATGGGGGGAAAGCGTTTTCACCAACCATAGGCAGTTTTAAACGAGTTACTCTCACATCCAGCCTAACCTTGTGAATGTACCTGTGTTGGTATTGACTGAAAATGGCCATTTCTCCCCTACCTCAGCCACTGGCACAGGCTCTGGCACTGACAGATCACAGAGTCATGGAAGGGTTTGGGTTGGAAGGACCTTAAAGCTCATCCAGTGCCACCCCCTGCCATGGGCAGGGACACCTCCCACCAGCCCAGGTTGCTCCAAGCCC
>JAWWEU010000041.1:2882582-2895916 GCA_035583155.1 Acropternis orthonyx
CCCAGGGATGGGGCAGCCACAGCTTCTCTGGGCACCCTGTGCCAGGGCCTGCCCACCCTCCCAGGGAAGGATTTCTTTCCAGTATCCCATCTAACCCTGCCCTCTGGAATGGGAAGCCATTGCTCCTTGTCCTGTCACTCCAGGTGCTTGTCCAAAGTTCCCTCTCCAGCTCTCCTGGAGCCGTTTTGGGCACTGGAAGAGGCTCTCAGCTCTCCCTGGAGCCCTCTGTTCCCCAGGTGAGCCCCCCCAGCTCTCCCAGCCTTCCCTCCCAGCAGAGCTGCTCCAGCCCTCCACCATCCTGGTGCCTGCTCTGGACCCTCTCCAGCAGCTCCGTGTCCTTCCTGTGCTGGGTCCCAGGGCTGGAGGCAGCTCTGCAGGGGGGGGGTCTCACCTGAGGGGGCAGAGGGGCAGAATCCCCCCCTGCCCACGCCATGGGATGAGCCCAGGACAAGGTCACACGTGGCCTTGGTGACAGAGCTGGTGACACTATCAAGTTGCATCTTATGAAAAGACTTCACAAGGAATGCCATGGTGGGCTTGGAATGTAAAATCCCCACCGGTGCAACATCACCCAAAGTGTTTCTTGTATATTTTATACTTAAAAGCAACGTGGTGATTTAATGCCTGCAAAATGATAGCGGGTTCGGTGTTGCTATCAAGGGGAATAAAATCCTGTTCAAAAGGGAGCCTTGAGAAAGGATTCCGAACTGCAGTGCTCATAGGCTGGTTTGGGATGTGTTAGAGCACGGTTCGACACCTGCTGCTGCTCAGCCAGGAGCTTTCAACTCCTGCCCACCTCCGCCTTGGAGCCAGGAAAGGATGGAGAGGCTCCTCTCGGGGGGTGCTTCCCATGGCTATTCCATCAAGGGAATGGATTGGTTTGTGCCAAAGAAAGGCAGGGGCTGGGATGGTGGCACTGATGCTGCGGGGGGCAGGACGGAGCGAGGAGGGGGGAGGGGGGAGATGCCTCCGTGTTCTTCTGCTTCCCTCTGCTGGAGCGCAGCAGGATTCCTGCGGCAGGAGCGGGAGCAGGTCTGAGCCCCCGACAGGGCACTTCTGCAAACTCATCATTTATTTTTGAGAGGGTTCTGCCCAGGGTTTGCTTTCCTGCCAATAGTCCCACCTCGTGCAGGTCTGCCCAGCCCGGATCTCCTGGTCACTCTGTGCCTGTGTAATCATGTCTCGGCTTTGAGACTAATGGACAATATTTTGATTTTCTCAGAGCTGTGTGTTTTTCAGTTGCTGTTCATCTTTATAGGGATGCTGCACCCATACATGTCACTGCAGGCTCTCAAACCCCATTATAAAGCAGTCCAGTTGCAGAGCAATGCGGATTTTTGCCAGTTTAAGGGTTTTTCAAAGACAAATACTTAAATGTCACTGGTATTGATTGCCCAGAGTTTCCTTTCCCATTTAATTATGCTACACTGCATTCAGTTTTACTTACAAAAATGGAGGATTGTCTTAACATAGCAGAGAATTCACTTTTTAGCATGAAAATAACATGCATTTTAATAGGGCCCATCATTCATCACTGCTGAACAAGTGCTTTCCCATTGCTTTCCCATTGCCACTTTCCCCCTTCATAATTTTGACGGATTTTGGAAGCAGAAGTGGGTTTTCCCTTTAGAGTTTCACAATTAATCTATGCCAAGTTTAGTGCAAAGTTCAATTCTCTTGCAAATAGCAGCCATTATTTGGCAGTTCATCTGTCATATCCTGGCTTGGCTCCCTGTGTTTACTATGAAATGGGACTGCCAGCTCTGCTTTGGGAATTATTGAAAGTTTACATTGATGAAAAGGGGATATCTGAAGAAAATTTGCAGGAGCTTTTCTTTAGCTCCACAGTTTACCTTTAGCCAAAAATACTAAACACGATGCTGTTTCCTCTGTGATGCAGAGAAGTCCCTTAATGCATATTAAACACTGAGAAGTATTAAGGACTAACAAAATAATTGCTGTTAATAGAAGTAATTAGTACTGGCAATGTAGTCATTATTATTAATATGATTGCTTATAATTAAAATGCAAACTGTAGATTCAAGGCTAGTTCTGGGTGCATGAGAAATCCCTGTTAATACAGGAATAAGATGAAAAGGTTTTATTACCTGTGCAAGTGATCTCTTGGCTTTCTCTGAGTGGCCTCAGACTTGCTGGCAAAATAAGAATGTCTTCTATACTTCAATTTACCAAAAAAACCCCAAAAGCACAGGATTAAAACAGGAAATAGGATTAAATACTGAGGAAGGGTGCACTCTCTTATTTGTAGGTTTTATATGTTTTTAGGTTCTTCTATTTAGGTGTGTTAAAGGGATTTTAAAAGAGATTTCCTGCAAAGTTTCCAGCTCAGGAGTAGTTTTGGTACTGTTTTCCATTGTCCTGTTTTCGTTATGCTCTGCCTGGAATGACTTCATGTGTGCATATAGAATAATACCTAATAATACTCAGAAGGTATTGCTGCTCCTTAAAAAAAATAATTCATATTAAATGGTTCATTTGAAACATCCTCCAGTAGGTATTGTCTTATAAGGATAGAAAACTGACTGGCATTATAGAAAGCAAGTGATGATTCAAATTATATGTATTGAGTCATGCAGGGCCGACTCCAAAGTTTGATTCCACTTGATTTATTTATTCATGTGGCTGGTTTTATTTCACTGTTTCCTGGCACTCTGTAGTAAGAGCAGGAGCACGGGAGCCCTCGCTCGTGCTGCTTTGGAGGGAGAGCAGCAGAGTTGTCCCTACTTGTCACAACATTTTTAAGCCACACACCCCACTGCTTAACTTAATTACATGGATATTCCTTTGTTTGGAAGGAAATCATTTGGTACTGTTGTATAATTTCAGTATAATGTACGGGTTCAATGTATTTCATAGACATTCACTGTAATAACTTCCCATAGTTCCTTTCCCTCTATATCATTACTTTATACTCATAAATACCACTTACATCAGATGTTAAACACAACTTTACAACTCTGTTTATTCAGTGTCATTCTTGGAAGCTTTTGTCCTTCTCAACCACAGATGTACTTGCCAGAGTAATGTTTAAGTGCAGATGTTTAAAAGGCAACAAGTCCCCTTCTGTCTTCTAAACAAACCAATTTCAGGCAGAATTAACTTCCCACCTGTGCTTTAAATTGTTTGGAATCACACAGTCACAGAGCCATCAGAGAACCCATTCCCATGCCCCTGTGCCACGAGGCCCTGTGCTTTATCTTTAATAAATCACCCAGCGGATGTTGTTGGAGCCCCGGCTGTCCCTGCGTGTGTGTTTGCAAAGCGCATGGGGCTGCTGGCAGTTTGCATTTCATATCCCGGGCTGTTGAAGGAGCAGAACTATGGAAAGAACCTCCACTGGAATTCTTAGTGGGAAGTCTTTGTTATCCTGGATAGTGTACAGCTTCTTTCTGTGCGGGGAATGCTAGTGGTTATAGATTCATTGGAAAACGGGATGAATTCACATGCACAATGTTACCAGAGCACAAAAAACCTTCACAAAGGGTAATATGGGAAAATACTAAAATTGGAAGGCAAAATTTTGCCTTCTCATAGTCATGTTTTTGTAATAATTACTGTTAGGGGTTCTCAAATTTCTTGAGAAAGCACTTGTACTAGAGGAATCTTCCCTTTTTGAGAAAAGAGCCAGCAGGTTTTCCATTTTAAACAACATGCTGGGCTTTGCTTTTGATTTTTTTGTAAAGCTTTGATTGGCAGATGAAGTTTAAAAATCAATATAATACAATTTAATAGTTCTTATCTAATATAAAGGTATATTAATACAAAATGAAAACAGAAGAAAAACATGTTAAAGTCTCATTTTGCAGTTGCGTTTTTGTTGAGGATGTTTTAGACCTGGCATTGCACAATTCCCATGATCTTTCTGTAAAGAATCAGAGCGAGGATTGACTTCAAACCCCAGCGTGTTTTTTAATGAAGAGTTACTGCTCTTCCCAACACCTGATCAGGATCGGGCCTGACATGGGTGGACATACTGAGGATGTCATTTATTCCTTTTACATCAATATCCTTGGTTTTCCAGGGGGAACTCTACCCCCAGAGGAACAGCAAATGTCTTTGGATGTGTCATACATTTAAGTGATTTGGGTGTATTCCCTTTCACTGGTCCTAAAATAGGAAACATTTCCAAGCTGTTGGTGGCCCTAAAATGTCCTCACTGCTCAAAACTCAGATGGGAACAGCAGTGTCTGTAAAATATTTATGATGTGCCAAGTTAGAATGTGTTCACTTCCACTTTCAACAATATAGATTGTAAAGTCGCAGCATTTCGAGGCGATCCCATCTGTGAGATCCTGATTTTACATTTGTCATTTGTCTCTGTTCCAGATTAGCCCTTTAAAGGTTGTTTCCCTGCTGTATTTTGTGTCACCGTTTGAGGATGGCGGCAGTAACACACTGTCAGGCAGACAGTCTGAGACACTCCAGCCCCATCATAAACTTTATGTCCCTGTGCAGGCATTAAATGAAGTTTTAGTGTCAATAAAGCGTGGAAGGAGCGCGTGTTCTCTGAGCTGAGTCACTCTTAGAGCACCAAAGGAGTCAGGAACTGAGGCCGCTGTGGCTGTGCCAGTGCAGGTGCCGCTCTAAGGAGGGCTGTCAACAAGCTCCACAATGAAATGTATTTTTCCGTAGAGCTGGAAAGGTTTTGGTATTTGAAGTAATGTATTTACAGTGTGTTAATTGTATTTTTTATGTCTGTTCTTCCCTCCAGGATCCCAGGAGCAAGCACAAGTTTAAGATCCACACCTATGGGAGCCCCACGTTCTGTGACCATTGTGGGTCACTCCTATATGGGCTTTTGCACCAAGGCATGAAATGTGACAGTAAGTGAAGGGTTTCTGTCCTACCAAAAGGGTGTTCTAGAAAGTCAGTGGAAGCCCTGGGTAACAGCTTCTTCCTTCGTTTCTGTGGAAAATACTATTTCAAATGTCAGCTATTTATAGTCCTGTTATATTTCAAGTGGATATTTCAGTGCTATAATAATCTACTAATGAAAATCTCTTCTGCTGCTGAGAACACGGTGTGTTCAGCTTGATGTGGCTGGAGAGCCTTTGCTGTGGCAGTTTTGAGAAAGCTTCTTGAATACTCTCTTAAAGACTGAAAATTCAGTTCAGTTTGTAGCCCAGGTCCAGTATTTCCCTTGTATTTGATTTGTCTTGGCTTTCTCCTGCTAGAAAACCCAATAACCAATTTAAAGCTGGCTCCCTTCGTTGCTGATGGTGATGTGAGTGCCCTGTTTTCTTAGTCATATTCCCAGCAAGTCTTTATTCCATTTTCACTTTCCCCCCCCCCCTTGCACTTCATTAATGGTATATTTAGGTTTCTGAAGCAGATTATTTTATTCTCTGTTTTATTCACTGTCTACAGAATGTATTATAAGATATAGCTACGTCATTGGCTTGAAAACCATCCAGCTGTGATGTGAACATTTTGCCAACAATTAAGCATTTAGTGTTCACTTTCCCTTTGCTCTGTGTTTGCAGTGTAATCATAATTACTGGCTTCTCATGGGGGTCTGAACCACTTCTGTCTCCACAGCCTGTGACATGAACGTTCATAAGCAGTGTGTGATAAACGTCCCCAGCCTCTGTGGCATGGACCACACGGAGAAGAGGGGCAGGATTTATCTGAAGGCTGAAGTCACTGGTGACAAACTGGAAGTAACAGGTAAACAGCTCCTTTGGGAACTTTTCGGGCTTTATAAATACATAATATCCACTGTGGGTTTGTGTATCTTGGTCAGAACTTGGGGTATTAAAGCCACTGATGGAGTGTTTCCCCTCATAAGTGTGAAACACATCTTTCATACAAGATGTGTTTGAATCAAGGACTGGAGTTCATAAAACTTAATAGAAAAATGAAAGCTGTAGTAATAGCTTTAAAAACTCAGGAATATTCGTTAGAAAATCACTTTTACGTCCCTTTTTTCATGTAGAAAGCTGCCCAGTAGGATGGTTGTCTGTTCAGGAAGTTATCCATCATCTTGAGAACACAAGAGACGCACTAACCCTTTCATCAGCTGAGGAGTTGTTTCCTGTATTTCAGAGTATTGAATAAACAAAGGCAGCTTGGATTCAATCCCAAGTATTACTCCCAATGAGTTATAAAATAAAAAAACCCAAAATTAATTCTGACATTCTTTGAGCTTAAGGTTACCCAAATGGGGAGGAGGCAGAGAAAGGAAGGAAAGAGAGGGTGGCAGTTCATTTCCTTGGAAGTGTTTCTCCCAGGATTCATGAGTAATCCTTGGCTGTGCACACCCAGACTCACACACCCACACACTCCCACCGACCCATTCCAAGTGTGAAATGGCAGAAAAAAGTCTGTGAACCCAGAGCAGGGTACAGTGCTTTTATCATTGCCTGCTTGCTGGTGTAAAATGGAATTAAATTCCAGGGCAAAGTTAGAGCAGGAAAATGTAGGAGGTTTCTTAGACTGTCTCAACTTCTGCCCTTGGTTTTCTTGATGTTTCTTGATGTTTTTTGACATTTCTGGTTTATTGGCAGCCTGTGGATGTTGAGTGTCGTGTGTTGCTTCAGTGTGGCTCAGCTGAAAGGACAGAGCCTGTCAGACACCAAAAGGGTGTTTCTTCCACCTCTGCACCTCTTTGGGGACCGAGTCTCAGGAGAGACCATCCCCTTGCAGGTGGCACAGGGGACATCAGCCCCTCACACCGAATCCTCAGAGCCCGCAGAGCCACCAAACTCCCCCCCTGGCACTGTGTCCTCCGTGCTTTGTTCTCTCTGAATGCAAACACCTCCATATTCTCCTGTCAGACCTTGTAATATGCACTGAAAAGGAGAAGTTGGATAAAATTTAGTTGGGAAGGAGCAGAACAGATCCCAAGTGATGCTTAATTGTAGCTTAACTTTTCAAACAGCTTCCTGCTGACGTGGGAGGGGGAAATTTGTCCAAGGTACTGTCATTAACAGAAGGTGGTTTCACTAAGTAGTGAGGCATTTCAGAGATGGTGATGCGGCTTCTAAAAGCAATTGTACCATGAGAGAGAATTAATTTGAAAATCATCCAAGTGACAAAATGTAGTATTTGCTTTATTTTAGGCCGCTCTGCAGCAAGGTCCTTAAATGTGGCTTAAACTTTCTGCCTTAATACACATAATTTGACAAATAACATGTGCTTATTTTCTGATGATTCAGTGGGTTTATAATCCTTTTAGGGACAAAAACATTTGTCACGAGTCCTTGTGGTACCAAGGCACTGTAAAATGATTAGACAAACAAGGATTTTTTTCATTTGCAGTTTTATTTGAAAAGGCCCTCTCTGAGAAATGAGTGTGGTAAAGTTGTTACAGACATTTCTTAGGTTTTCTTCACAGGCTCTTTTTGGGGTGAGTGTACTTGGCAAACGCTGTATCTATTGTGCTTATAAATAAAACATTCCCATCCTACAATTAAGTAGGTTTGTGGACAACAAGAAGAACATTTACTATAACTTTGTCATGCATGAAACAATTACAGGGCAGTTGTTGTGGTTGAGGCCTCTCAACACTTCCAAGCTTTCAGAAATAAAGGTGACAGTTGTCCTGAAAGTAAGCTGCTTTTTTGGTTTTTTTAAATAAAATATGCTGTACAGGCTAAGCCCAAATGACATTTCAGGTGCCTTGGGGGCTTGTTTAACTGAAAAGGAAATTAGCAGTTGTCAATTAGTTCATGGACATACTACTATGCAAAAATTTTCTCCTAGGATGTCATTGCTTCTGAAATATTTATTGAGGAAGCCTTTTTGAGAATATACAGTTCCCAGAGCTGCCAGGCACAATATCCCTGCCTTTGGCTTTGGGAAAGGAGGATGAATTAAATGTCCGGGACGTTTAGGAACAGCAGGAAAAATAATCAATGATTGACTGTTTGGTTTGAGCCTTTGTCTGAATCTTTTTCCAAGGAATTACTCTGTAGGTGTCGAACTGCTTTGGCTGAATTCTGTAATATCTCTGCTCTGCATCCTGTTTTGGTTGTTAATTAGTTCCTGCTGATTCTTCCCCAGCAAGCCTTGATTGCATGCAAAACATTTGTGCTGCTAAATGGAGACGTGCACTGGGGTTGGCATCTTGCAAATCCCTTCCGTGGGCAACTCAGCCCCTCCAGGACAGCCCAAGAGGACACAGCTCACAAATGTGGCCCTTCAGGGGACACGGTTTGGTGCCTCCCAATTTGTCTTTGCCTCTGCAGAATTGCCTGGAGGGTTTTGTGGTGCCACTTGTTTCCAAAAAACCCCACAGTGCGCACACACTTGGTGTTTTCCTGATAAAATGCTGTCCATGGGACTGTTTTCCCCAGAGAATTCCAGGAAGGAGGCAAGGCAGGGCTTTGCCTGGTGGGGCTGGCCAGTGGCTTGGGTGGGTTATCTAAAATCTCCAAGTTGGCAGGTTTTGAGTGGAACTAAAGGTGGGAGTGATTCAGTCCTGTGCATAAATACACTGAGTTCCAGTTAACTGTGTCGGATCTTCAGTCCAGGTGCATAAACGTGGACACACAGGTTTTTGTGTGTGAATTGTAGAGCCCCCGCAACTTCTTCACAAATGAGTAGCAATTTTGGGTTGGCACACTTTGCCAGCACTCACCATCTTCCCAGGGCTGCTCAATCTGCCCCCTTCAGTGCTCAGTTGTGTTGCTGTTCTTAAACATCGGTGGTTTATCTTCAATGGTTGAGCTACTTGCTTGAGAGGTGCATTGAATATTAATACTTTATTGCACTTGCAGTAGATCAGTGTGGTGGTTGTCTTTTTATAGAAACACTGCTGAATTGCTTATTTCTGAATTCACTGAGTTCAAGACCCTTTCATAGGTTGGATTGACGCGGGGGGTTTGCTTTTAGGCATAATAAAGCAGATTTTACTATTCTTAATCTCTGCTTTTTGCACTGAATTTTCTTCCTCCTGATGTGTGCTAAAAGTTTTTTCAGTCTTGCATTTACCTCTTGACCCATCTTATAATTCAGGGCTCTTCCGAGTTGAGCTTGTAGGTGGTTGAATCACAGTTGCGATTTCTGGGATTTTATTTTGGAATGACTTTTATAGTGAATGAACAAAAACCTTTGTGAGAAGAATAACCCCATTTGGTGCACTCATTTATAAAAAGCTGCCATGTCAGTGGGACTGTAAGCTGTGCCCTGGCAGTGGCTGGGAGCTGGATGTGACAGCAGCTGACAGGGAAGCGCTGCCCTCCTGACACCAGTTTGGGCACAGGGTGGGGGGGACCTGCCCTAATGCACCCCACTGTTACCCAAACCTGATTAAAATCCACACAGACACAGCCCAGCCTTTTCGGGGGTGCTTTGGGTGTGTTTTTCCAAGCTGCAAGAACACAGAAAATCAGGTTTCATTGCTCAGTGATGGTTCTGTTGTTTGAAAGGAGAGGAAGGCTGGCGTGATCCCTGCCGAGGTTGGGAGCACAGACCAGGCTCTCCAACAACAACCTCCCCGGGAGTTCTGTGCTTCCCACTGTGCCTTTTCCCAATTATTTATGAGGGTCTGAATGCTGAGCCACCTTCTGGCCCTGCATATTAATGTGCTGTCACGCTGCTTGCTGAGGACAAGGGGGGCAGGAGACTCTGCCCAGACAAGCTGGGGAGACACACTGGAGAGTTTTGGCACATTTCTTGATTCTCATAAAAGTCGTTTCCTTGAAAGATCCCACCCCACACACACACTCTAATAATTTTATTTATGATTTTCTAGGTGAGCATTAATGTCTGTGTTTGTTAGCGTGGATTTCATCTCTGCGACTGATTTTAAAAGGGAACACATACAGGAACATTAGCTGGGCTATTTGACCAGCTTTTAGTCCCAAATGCCTATAAAGCGATCCCAAATAATTGCTTCCATGTGGGAGACATTTTTAATGTCTCAGAAAACACGGATCTCATGGTTTGCTTCACTCATATCTCTTTTGTGACATTCCCAGAATCTGCAGGGTTGCTGCAGTCATTACAGGAAAAGCTGTGCCTTTAGCAATGCCAGCCCTGATAACAACAGAAACTTTCCTTCCCATTTCAGTCATTAAATTCACTTCACCATGAAGAAATAGGCAATGCATGGTATTGAAAAAACCCATTAATTTTTCATAAATAGCCATCTGCATGTATACAAAAATATTAACTAAGTCCTATATATTTAGGTAAGTGCATGTACAGTAATTAGAAATGCAGTGGTCTGAATCCTTTTTTCAGACTATGTGATCCTCTTGTGTTAAGATTTATGTTTCATTAAGCAGCTGTCCTACCCAGTAGTGCATAATGATAATTTTTACAAAGATAACCTTATTTTAAGAATAAAATAGAATTGCTCCTCTGAGATTTCCAGCTGAAATTGAAACAGGAGAACCAATTGCAGGCACAGGAACTTGGGAAGTAGCTTTAGGGATGATGGTACATTTTTTTGTTAGTAGGAAAGAATATATTAAAAAATACAGAGGAATAAAGTCTCCTGCAACATTAGTTCATTTTCTGTCTTGTTCTAGGCAGGGAAATTAATAATCTGTGTCTTGTGCATCACCTGGGCAGTGCAGGGGCTCAATTTATTGCCATTTTTCAGGGCTCAGGCAATGGGAACACCCAGCTCAGGAGGGATAAGAAAAGAAATGTTACCTGGGCAGGGGAGTAGTTGTGGAATAGAGAAAAGTGTCATATGTGAAAGCCCTTTTAGTGATGGAAACTGTATAGAAACTGGAGATTGTCTGAAAAGCAGGATTTGTTTCAGAGCCAGTTGTACATGTGAGTCAGAGGCAGCTCCAAAAAGGAAGCACTCAGTGAGTTTTAATAAAATCTCGTAATAAATCTTTAATGAAAGCTGAGCAGTCCTGGAGGCAGCTTTGGGGTTTGCATGCAAAGAGTAAAAAGTCCAAAACTTGGAAGAAAGACTTTTCAGTAACAGGTAAATCTTTTAAACTGTGGTTAAGGGGAGGGCACTGCGGCACTGGGGAGAAAGTTCCCTGGCTGGGAAAACAAGATCCTCTGTCACTCACCTAAAACTGGGCAAAGCGCTGGGATTTGTACCAGAATCATCTTCAGGAGGGAATGAGAATTATGGAATAATCTACTAATGCTTTATTGTGTGACGACAGGAACTTGGAGCTGACTCCTGGAGCTAACAGCAGCCACTCCTGGAGCCTCCCTTCTCCATTTCTGTGGATATTGTGCCAGGCAAGACCATCGGAGGCTGGAAGTGCCTTCCAAAAGCAGCCACTGGCATGCGGTTGAGAGATTTCTGCTCATCTAAGTCACCTCTAGGGAGTAAAAGATTGGCAAAAAATGGTTGCTGGGATTAGTAACCTGTTTTATTATCAACATTGGGAATGCAGGAAAAAGGTAGCTGTGAGTCACTTGCAGAGGAACTGAGTAAACTCATGCTGCTAATCGTTCAGCTTTGTTCTGGGGACAGAAACATTTATTTACTCATTCCCATGACTAATTTTATCTGCTGGTGCCACAAGGAGCTCTAAATCCATGACTTCATATGGCTTGTAACTCTTGACCTGTCCAATCTCACGGGAAAAGTTACACCTTTGTCACCCACTCTCTGAATTCCTCAAAATTCTGCCTGAATTTCTTCTCTTGACATAAAATGTCAGTTGTTCTCTGCCAGCCCACTCTGTTTTATTTAGATTTTTATTTAAAGCATGAATACCTAAGAACAAGATCTGTATTTGCTTATGTCTTTATGCTATTCCTGGAAAAGTGGGCGTCCCAGTTTCAGGCATTGCTCCTGGTGGATACTGCTGGTCGAGAAGGAGCACATGATAGAGGAGCCATAGGACAGTCATCAATAGAGTACATTTTCTGCTGAACAGACATTTACGGGCTCTGCTTCATTAACAAGGAGGGAAATGGCACATTTTTTCCCTATTTCTGTTTTTAGAAGCAAAACCTGGGCAAGGTGGGATTTGTTAAAATTCAATATGTACTTCTCTTCGTTGTGTGTTCATCTGTGTGCCCTCCCAGTCCCCAGTAAGAGTCTAATCTGGACAAAATGTGAGGGAATTTAACTTGTAGCAGCTGCTTTGCTCGGTGCAGAGATTCCTATCATCCTTAATAGTTATGACAGAAAATTGACAGGTAGTATTTTAGGTTTGTGCCCCAGTTAAACTGCAAGTGATGCTCAACTTACCTCACTTCAACCATCTCTAATTCAGAGTAACATCCCCATCACAGTGTGGAGTTTAATTAACTAATAATTGTCAAGCAGTAAGAGATTACTTGCTGTCATTACAGCTATGGCACAGCTCAGCCACAGTAAATTGATTTATTTCCATGGAGTTATTTTTTAATTTGCCTTTTTCACCCACACACAAGAGACAGTGCCTTTGGTGGGGAGGGGAAACCTCTTCTTCATGTCAGTCCTCTTTGAGGAACCTGCCCCCTTCTGTTAAAAACAGGGCACCCTTCGAGATGGACCACTTGGGTGCTAATTCTTTACAAGCACTCTTTAGCACAAGCATCATCATGCTGTTTCCTCAGGAAAAGAAGTGCTAAGTCAGTTGGAAAAGGATGTCTGAGGGTATTAATTATGCAGACAGAAGTACAAATGGGCCACATATCTTAAAACAAGGAGGGAGATAATGACTTTGTTTGCAGCCTGTATTTGGTACACGTTGCATCTTCCCTTCCCAATTAATCTTTGAGCTTCCCTTTTGTATATTTAGAGGGGGTTTTTTTTCCCATTTTCTGTATGTGCTGCAAAAGAAAGAAGCAATCTTACACATGCTGCCGTGGCCTCCTGCTGCCAGTGCTGTTTCCAGGCTTGGCAGCATTTATCCAGGCTGGACAATGATGGCTTTCCCCAGGGAATTGCCATGGCAGAGCCTCCAAGGACATCTCTGCATCCACCCAGCCAGTTGCTCAAAGTTCTGCTTGTTTCACACTGACCATCTCCAGGTAAAACTGAAACATAAAACCTCAGGCTGAAGATGCCATGTTAAAATTCAGCTGTTTTGTTCAAGGAATTTTAGTGAAAAACACAAATTCAAGAAACTTAACCAGTATCAACTGTTGCGTCAAGTTCATGTGATTCACTTCCAGCCATGATTTAATTTCATTAATTAATTTACATCAGAGTATCTGTTCTGCATGAAAATTATCTTGACAAATCAACTGGTGTTTTCCAAATCAGTAACTCACATTCCTGGACACTGCCTTCTTCCCACAGCTATTTTGAGTATAAGGCACCAGTTAGATCTGGCATTCTCCCTTCCAACTTGTTCTGCCACACCTAAGAATCTCTCATTAAATAAACAGAGCAGGTGAAACTGTTTGAAATTATGGGGTTTTTTTCTGTGGCATTGGTTGTTCCCCTCCCC
>JAWWEU010000041.1:2896148-2908322 GCA_035583155.1 Acropternis orthonyx
AAAAAAAAATAAAATAATTTCCCTCTACATCAAATGCCACAAGGGCTCAGGAGTAGATTTGCAATTGGGAAGGACACAAGGAAGACTGAAACACTCTCTCCATCAAAGGGCAGTGTGATCCTACAGCTGGTTCCATCCCTGAGAATACACCTGGTGTGTAGGAAATGGAACAGAACATCCCATGGTTTATAAATCCCCCTCAGTGCTGTGTTACAACAAGGGTGTTGCCAGCCCCACCATCCTTCATTTCACTGGCCTTAAGTAAAGCACAGTAATAAAAAGCTGCTGCCCAAAACCCATCCTCTTCTCATTCTATATATAAAAGTAATATCTGTGTTGCTTGGATGCCTTTCAGCCTCCATGCTGGGAAACAACAGATTGAAATCCTGGGAAGGATCTTTTATCTCTAATATGGAAATGCCATTTGAATCTGGGGGAAAGGGAGAAGAGTGCCTTGAGCAAACAGTCACTGTTGCTGAAGATCCTGACAACTTCTTTTCTTTTCTTTCTTTGCATTAGCTCTGACTCTGAAGTCCAAACTTTTGTAGGAAATGTTTTCCGTAGAGGAATATTAAGTGACTTAAAGGTTGATCTTTCTTAAATTTCCTTTTAGATTCCTTCAGTTAGGTGGATAAGTCTGCAAAACGTCTCCTGAGTGGAAGCAGTAGCTGAGGGCTCTGTCAGTCCAGGGTGATCTCTGGTGGCTCTCAAGGGCTGGACTTCCTTCATCCCCCAGGAACCACATCACCCTCAAAGCTTCCTGCAGTCTTCCTTCCAGAAACAATTCTGATCTTCAGCTATGACTCTCACAAAGGACTTGCTCAATGAAAGCTGCTTTCTGTCCAGAACAAGCCCAGACATTGCTGCTCCCAGCATGAAATGCCCAGTTGTGAGCTCCAAATTCCCCTTCCCAACTGGATCCCAGTTCACGGCAGCCTCAGTTGGTTTGGGTGGGATGGGCTTTCACAGCACGAGGAAAACTCACCTGCTCTGCCAAGGCGCAGCAGAATAAAACCTTCCATGATGTGTAAATGTTACTCATGTGTGTACAAGAGGGAGGGCAGTGCTGTCTTTGCTCTCCCATGGAATACTCCACTCCCCTGCACCTCTGACCTGCAGGTTCTGACTGGTCTCTTGTCTTTTAGCAACAGGAGATGCTCTAATTCACTCTGTTTCTTCTTCTGACGTTGTAAAAGAAGCCACATTAAGAATTTTGTGAAGCTGAAGTTCAACTTGTCTTCCCTGTGTTTTCCCTTTGGTTGCTGTCATGTCATAATGCTCACAATGATTCCATCTGACAGCTGATGAACTGGGAATCCACGGGAAGTTGGGTGTTAGAGGGTTTGTATCAAATAATGGGTCTTCTGAAATCCACTGGGATCTGGCTGTCACCCTTACAGGATTTGGCTGATAGTCCTGTTGTTGTATGATCTAAGGCTGATGAGGAAATAAAAACACAAAGAATTGGTACCTGCTTAGAAAAATTACAGTGATGGGTTTGGTTATTTAATCATTCCATTGCAGGAAAAGAGCTGCCTGGGTGCTGTGTGTCAGTTGTGAATCACTCTGCTCCCCTGTCATTGCTCTCTCCAGTTCTGATAAATATCACTCAATACAACCTCATTTTACAACAAGTAGTTTCTTCCATGCCAAGTGTGACAAGTGGGTTTCACATCTTACTTATTTGCCAGCATCTTTCAGTAACTCTTGTTTGACGTGTTGCTGCTTTCCATGAGCGATGTCTAATGCTGTGCAACTGAGCTGTGTTTTGTGTTGGCAGTGCGAGAGGCGAAGAACCTCATTCCCATGGATCCAAATGGACTCTCAGATCCTTATGTTAAACTGAAGCTCATCCCAGACCCCAAGAATGAGAGTAAACAAAAAACCAAAACCATCCGGTCTACCCTGAATCCGGACTGGAACGAGTCCTTCACATTGTGAGTTTAACACCATTTAACGCAGGATCTTTGGAGCTTTGGAATCATTTCCTTCAGTGTTGGATTGAAAACTCCTCTGTTTCTCTCCTTCTCAGTAAATTAAAGCCCTCAGACAAAGATCGCCGGTTATCCGTCGAGGTCTGGGACTGGGATCGAACAACCCGGAACGATTTCATGGGGTCTCTTTCGTTTGGGGTGTCAGAGCTCATGAAAATGCCAGCCAGTGGATGGTAAGAGTCTCAGAGAAGGCAAGAATATATCACCAAAAGTTTTGAATCAGTCTTTTTCTTCCACATGAGCTAGCTGGTTTTTGAGCTTTTCACTGAGTTTCAGGCTATAAATTTACTGAGTGTGCAACTAAACCCGGGAAATATAGGTTATATCTATCAAAGGGGGATAATGAAAGAATTGCTTTTCTTTTGTGGTGTTCATGAAACTTCTGCTGGAGCCAGGAGCTGCTGCAAACTCAGGTCTGTGTACATAGTCTTGTGATAGGAACTTTATTTTTATCTCAAATATGATGTATTCATTACTAAGTGTATCATGTTATATATAGCTCTGCAAATTCAAAGCACACGGAAACTGATTTCATAAGTGCCATCTCATAACCTACCAAGTGAGGGGTAGAACTCACCAGAGCTCCTCTGAAAGGACATTCCTTCAAAGACAGTTCTGCAGGGCTATGGAAGCGCTGGAGACAAAGGTTCTTCAGGGTTGCTGTCTCCCATCACACCACAAGGTGGGGGGAAGAACCTCCTTGTCCATTAAACTGCCTGGCCAGATAGTTTGAGATTAAAGATTTGATTTCAGGTTAAATATATTGGATTTCTGGGTTTGCTTTCGGTCTCCAAGATCGGTTCTTTACATGCCTGTGGCATTCATGTAAACTACACCCAAAAAATCATATAATCACACAAAATCACACTAAATCACACTAAATCATACTTCAAATTCAAATAGCAGGAATAAAACTGTAAAGTGACCATTTTTTCTCCAATGTTCCCCAGGTACAAGCTGCTGAATCAAGAAGAAGGTGAATATTACAACGTTCCAATTCCCGATGCTGATGAAGATGGAAATGCAGAGCTCCGGCAGAAGTTCGAGGTGAGGGTTAAAAACAAATGGGTGCAACTGTACATTGCACTTCTTTTTCACTTCATTACAAAAAAAGAAAGCCTGTTAAGAGATACATATGGTTGAGTGCTACTGCTTCTGTTCCTGTGACAGTTCTGTGGGACTTTGGTTCTCTTGGAGGTTGGACCAAATGGTTTGATTCAGTGGTGGCATCCTTTCTGTGACAGTTCAGCCTCTCTGCTATGACACGTAGACGTTGGTATTTTAAAATATGTTTTGTCAAGTGTGCGTAATAATTTCAATATCTTTTAATACTTGCTGCAAAATCTGCCAGCCATTGTCACTGGCACCTGTATTATTTGACAAATGAAATTCTCAGAACAACAGTATTTTAATACCTAGAATGTTTCACATTGTAAGTTGGGGTGTTTTAACAAAAGCCTTGTAATAATTACTGATAATTTAGAGCCTTGTAATCTTTGTAGAAGGTTTTAATTTGAAATGTTGGTGTCTGTAGTGTGGGTAAGGATGTTTTTAGGGATCAGAGTTATTATGTACAGAAAAGACAATCCAGAGAAAAGCGATGCTTTCCAGTGTCCTGCCTTGTGTGGTGCCAGCTGGAGGGCCTGGTACCCACCAACGTGGTCTCACCATGCCATGCAAAGGAGTCATTTCGTAATGCTCACACTGAGCCTCTTCTGACAATTACAATGATATTTCAACAAAATATTTGCTGGCCACTGGACCCAGGAACAGGACAGGTACTGCTGGAGAGGGGGGGGCTTTGCTGGGGGCTGTGCTGGGTTCAGCTCATCTCCCTCGGCCGCTCTCCCCGCTGCTCCCACAGCCATGAATTTGGAATATTCCAATCTGCTCTGTTGGTTTCTTTTTCCTGGTTGGACATTTCCAGCCTCCAGAACGTGATTAATGTACCTGTTGTGCATAAACAAACACGGCTGTTCCCTTCAAGCTGAAATGGCAATGTTTTATGTTCACCATCAGGCAGAGTTCTCCATTGTTATTGTAAAAGATGGGGTAACCCAAGAGAGTGAGGAAAAACGGCACATGTTCAACTTTCAAGCAAGAAAAAGAAAAGGTGCATCAACTTCTTCTGAACGCATTTGGATGGGCTCCCATACCCTTGTCTGCAGCATGAACTATGATTTTTGTTATACATTTGAGAAGTATTTGAATCTCCATTCCATTTTCCTTTCTTTACAATTGTGATCTGACCGGTGTGATTTTGTTTTGCTGCACTAGGTCATTTGCTGTTCGAGATCATATTTATTTTTCATCCTGCCTGGAAAGAATAGCTTCCAAAGTGATTCTGCCCCCCCCTTCCACGTCCCTGTGCATTATACAGAGCCTGGAATTGGGTGGATATTTAAATGCTGGTGATACAGGTATAGAAATCTACCTGTTTTTTCTCAGGTCAGAGACAGCATGAAGACAAGTCACTAAGATTGTCCACTTACAAATGTCAGATATCATAAGCGGCATGTTTGCATATTGAATTCACAGTCTCTTAGGTTTTTTCCTTAATCCTGCTGTAAATGCACTGGTTGCAGGAGGAGCAGTCAGGGTTTATCCTTGTCCTGCAAGGAAGTGGAGTAGAAATCCTGAGAGGCTGCATCGTGTAAAGCTACTGGACCTGGTCCCAGAAGCAGCAGCTTCACACAGTGGCAGCTCTGCCTCAGAAATAATTCGTCTGTCTCAAAGTCTAATTAGTTCAGCCTCAGCACTGTGTTCTCGAGGCTCTCCCCGTTCTGGGAGTAGCCTGGTTGGTGCTGTCTGAGTGACTGAATTAATCAGGGAAGCGAACAGGTCTTCAGTGAGCACGGTGTCTCCAGGAGTGGAATTTCCCAAGTTGCTCAGTGAACAGTTTTAAACCTTAGTGATGATAAATGAGGGTATTGGTAGCTGAACAAACCCTGTAATTATGAGGAGACCAAGGCTGGGGTAGTGCAGAGCCACATGGCAAAAGGGTTCAGGTTCATGTGTTTCCTCTCTTCTAAAATTCACCCCTGGGAGGAGGAGCAGAGGGAAGCAGCACCCCCAAGTGTGATATTCCTACTTGGTTTCAAGGAGCATCACTGGGATGGCTTCTAAAAATGAGCAGCACAGATGTCTGAATGGTGGTATTTAAGTTATTAGCTATTCTGGTGTGGCACATAAGTGGTGCTGACTCTGATCAGCTTTTATCTTACTTCTGTTATCTTCTATATCCTGGCTTACATAGGCATTTTATTTTAGGTACCCTGTACTAAGGAACAAGTAGATAGCACTGAGAAATAGGTTGCTGTTTGGGACTTAATGACATCATCCTAAATAAATATTTCCACTGCTCCAGAATCAGCATTGAAGCCTTACAGGAAGGAGATTGCAGATCTTGACTGCCATTTTCCTGGGGGAGGGAATTTGTCAGGAGCATTAAGAATATGGATAGAGTAAGAGGTCATTCTGGGCCATCTTCTCACTTACCAGTTTCCAGAAGGAGTAACTCCAGAGTGCTTCCTGATCAAGTCTGCAGTTGTGGTGCTTGATCTCTTTTGCACTATATGACCATGTGATTGGTAGCCAAGCTACAGTGATTTAACTTTGAGCACAAAATTGCAACCGTTTCTGCAAAAATGTTGCATTACTGATATCAAATACTTCAAGTGAATAATGATGGCCTTGAGAGTAAAGGGCCCTTATACAAACCTAAGCTACACAAGAGTAGAGAAACTTTAGGATGAGAATTTCATTGCTTAGTTCCCAGTTTCTGATCATTAAAAAGTCTAAAATAGTCTTAAAATTGACTTCGCCCTCTTGACTAAAGTTTAGAAATGTGCTAAGGAGAAGCTCCAGGAGCACTTAGGAACTACCTCCCATTTAAATCAGAGTTTTAAAAATATCTGCCTGCGTCTGTGTTTCAACAGACAGCCTTGAGATTTGGCCTCAAGCTCTCATTGCTTTCAAACTCTTTCCACAATCCCATCACACCCTTCTTAACATGTCACTGTAACCCCCCAGATTTCTTATTTCAGTGTGGTTATTAGCCACACAAATCTCATGGATATGCTGCTTTGCTTGTTGGACCTTCTGGCACGGATTCTTTAAGTCATTTATTCAATGTAAATCTACCATCAAATAGCTATACAAGCTTATAAATAAATAATAATAGATTCAAATGCTTGTAAATGAACAGGAAAAAACTATTTGTCATGAGGAGCTTCCCCATGGCCCTTTCTGCCTCATCTGAACCAGCTGAAAAATTAACACCCAGCTTTTGCTGGATCCTTTCCACCAATTGGGACCAAATTTGGAAAACAGAGTTGCAGAGGATGGTGCTTTTTTAACCTTTTAGGTTTTATTGCCAGGAGGTTTCTTGTTATGTACAAAGTGTTACCTATATGAACTTGTGCATTATATAGAAGGGGAGGTGTGTTATGCAGAGGTTCAGTGCAGAATATTCTATACAACAAGGTTTATTAATTCTGCATATTTTCTGGATCTCACCTCTCACTAAAACTTACAAACCATTATCTGCTCATTTAGCAGTGTGATCAAATCCCTCCTCAGTGATTTATACATGATACATCATTATTAATAGTTAGGGATAAAAATATTCTCCTGCAGGAAGTGGAGGCCGGATAAAATCTGTCACTATTTTTCGGTTGGTTTTAACCTTTGGTGGTGAATTTTCTCCCTGGAATGGGATTATTTGTGGCCATCTCAAAATGCAACTCCCTTCTCAACAGGCATATTCAGAATAATTGTGGCTGCTCCACAATTGTCCGTGCTGAGGTTGCCATGGGAACTCCCAACAGTCCCAGGTGGCTCCGTGGACCCAAACTAGCAAATCTTCCAACTGCACCGTCTACTCTTTGTTATATCCTTATTTTCTTCTCACAGCTTTTTACTAAGCAAAGGAAAAAGCAGAATCTCCTGCTATTTTTTCTACCTGGCTTTGATTTGGCAGTAAGACGTTCTTGCCATTTAGGGCATCATTCCTTGTGGGTTTTTTTTTGCATTTGGGGAAAAGAAATGTGTGAATTCTAAAACTTCTCTTGTAGGAAGTTATTTCAGTTTGGTCAAACCGTTTTTCCTTTTCCTGCTTAGTAAAGCACTTCTTGGTACTTAAATATCATCTCAGAACAGTAATAGAATAATACTGGTTTAAAAGCAGGCTGGTGAATTATTCTCTCTGTCCCCTTCCTTCCACATCACCAGCACGGGAAATGTTATTAAAAACAAAGCAGCTGTTACGGTCCATTGAAATGATTTTTTTTAATTAAACAAAGACCAGAGCAGCTATAATCCTGACATGTGGATACATTTAGTGAGCACGAGGGGTACCTTCAGTGATGGGGAGCTGTGTGAGTCACTGCACCCAGCGCTGGTAATTGGAGCGAGCCAAGCACGCTGTTAGTGCTCCTGTAACCTTCCTTTCGCAGCCCCAGCGGGGAGGGCGTGCGATGCTCCTCCTGCTGCCCCATCTTCACGTGTCACAAGGTTTTGGGTCTAATGACCTGCCCTGGCGTGGCTCTCTGGGTGGGTTGCAGAGGACCAAAACTGCTCCCTTAGTTCCGCGAGGGCTCTGGCTGCTGTTCCCGCTGTGGTGGTGCTTCCCTGGGCGCACACAGATCCACAGCCACCACCCTGGGCACCTTTGAGTTGTGTCTGTGGGAGAGATTTCAGCTGCTCTCACCCCAGAATCGCTGGGGAGGTTGTACAGAAGCTGGTCCTGTGGTTTCCTTCTGCAGCCGGGAATGTAAGGAGGGGCAACAGAGTGGGATGTTGTAGCTGAGCACTGGAGGTGTGCAGTCAGTGGTGACATTTTGGTGACATCTCAGTGCTTCTAAACATAATAATTATGATGATATTTAAAATGCCTTATCATTTTAAATACAAGCACAGGAGGATGTGGAGCTTGGCCATCAGGCTCAGCGATAAATACCTGGGACCTCTCAGTCGATATTTGTGCTCCTGAGCTCCTCCAGGGTGCAGGGCAGGGCTTTGTGTGACCAAACCTGGGTGTTAATCCTTGGGCAGATGTGTATTTACAGACCACTCCCCTCTCCCAGTCTGTAGCTAAATGGATTTACACCCCAGGCCTCTCTTTGCGGCAGCACAGCTGCTTATATTAAAGAGAACCTGAGAATGTCCCCAGATTTCAAGGCACAATTAAAGCTTTCTGATGAGTCGTGTTGCTGTTGCAGTCTAATGGTAAAGAAACCTCTCATTTATCATTTCCTCTCTGAACATTGATACAGCATTTCAGATTGTTTCACTGCAGGTCCTGCAATTCTTAGATCTTCAACACTCCCTTTAGTTTTAGTTTTTAGAGCAGTTTCTGGTTGCATTATTAGAAAGGAGAAGGTCAGGACTGTCTTGATTAATCTGACATTTTTCTGATATTAGTAACAGCTTTAGGTCAAAGGGACATTTTCTTTCTTTCCTTTAATCAATGGCCAGAACATCCTAAAGCTGTCCTAATTCTGAGCTGCAGGCTGGGGGGAAATGTTGCAGTTGCACAGCCAGGGCTGCAGCAGGAGACTCCAGGGACTGTTTCAGTCGCTTCCTAAAAACTCAGTGAGTTTTCTAATTAAATATATTTTTATTCAGAAAACCCCAAGCAAATAGAAAAAACCAAACTGTAGAGGAGCTTATGATTCTGTTAATTTGTGAGTTAAGTTCTCCAGGTCTCTGTGTAAAGTACTATAAGGGCTGTGAAACAAACATTTCTTTTAAGTCTTTGAAGGATGGTGATGTTTTTGCCCAGAGCTGTTACACTGCAGTTACTTTGCTCTTTTTTTTTTAATAAATAAAAGATATGATCTCTTCCATATCTGTACCTCACAATGTGCACTCCCGTTTTGAAGCAATAACTGTAACTTCAGGCAGGTCAGTGAAGGTGACATAGAAAAGAGAAATAATGTTGCTGACACTTCAAATTGTAAACGACGAGATGAAATTTACTTTTCAGGAAACAGACACTGAGCTCCACTGAAATCATGACCAGCCAAAATATCACTGGCACATCAATTCACACTCGTTATGCATATAGAGATATAAAAAGAAGAGCTGCTTTTTTTGGCCATGGCACTCATGCCTATTTTTAAATTGTGCACATTTAATCATTAGAGAATAGTTTGCAGCATTATAGAGATGCTGTTAGATGACTCCATCTGTTCTGTGCTATAGTTTGGCATGGGGAATTCCCATATGCAGTTATCTGGAGGTTTCCCATCCACTCACCAGAGCCCAAAGTAGAAAACTTGACATTTCTTAACTAGATGACATAAATCTCTGGTCCCACTTTGTATCAGCTTCTGGTTTCCATAAGGCTTTTCTCAGTCAGTGTGTAATGCTTTAAGGGGAAGAATATACGTAAAAAATGGTATTGATAGGAGGGATGTCTTTCTCCCTTACGTAAAGGTTAAATGTGTGCTGCAAAACAAGGCAAAACACCCGTAAGAAATCCCTTCAGTGCTGTGGCCCTGCCAGAGCTCACTGGCTGGTGCAGCCCAGGCTCCCCACAGCTGGCCACAGCTGGAGTGTCTCAGAGGAACGTCCCCTGCTCGGGGCGGGGGGGCTGTCCAAGGCTGAGGTGACACCAGGGGCAGTTGTGTGGGGGCGTGTCCCTCGCTGTGCCTGTCCCTGCCCCTCCCTGGCAGGGCAAGTGACAGCAGTTTGCGTTTCTGTGGTTTTGCTGTGCTTCACAGATGTGCCCATTCTGTATTCCCGCTGCTGTGGCTGTGTTTGTGGATTCTGCTGCTAACTGTGGTTGCTTTGCTGTGCCAGCCCTTACTAACCACGCAGTGTTTCTCCCTTTGCTGTCTCTTCCAGGACTGTCATGTAAATATCCACTTCTTCAAGGTAGTTTTGGTGTTCTCCTACATCTTTCTCTTCACACAACCCTCTTTACCGATGTTTCAAGTTTATTAAGTTCAGTTTCATCCTCACCATGTTTTAAGGATGCACTTGTTTTTTTCCCAGCTTAAGCTTTTTCCAATCCACTAAAAAAAAAAAAAAGGAAGTATGAATCTTCCATTATTTGTCACAAAGCACTCCCCAGATTAGAATTGTCCTACCAAAAAGGAGTCCTCAAACCTGAGCAGGTACAGTGTGCCTTTGTCTTGGCAGGAATGAGGTAAATGAATGCCACCTTCTCATGGAAAATGGAAAATGGTGCATCTTTAACTTGAAAGACATTCATGGAACTTTAAATAATTTTCACAGATCAAATAATGCTCGTGGTCACTGTATATTTAGCTAGATAAATTTGCATAATATAGCATGCATGGTTTATGGTATGACATACTACATCTATTGCTATATGTCATTTGGAGTGTCATGAAAGATTATATAAATTATATAAATACCACCTGTTAGCTTCCCATTTTGCTTTTTTCACTGATCACCACATCACTCAGGGATTGCCATAAAGCTTCATCTCAACATTGAGAACATGCCTGTGTGGGCTTTATATTTGCATGTACCTCTAACAAATTGGCTTGCTTTATTAAGGCAAAGGTCACTGACACAAGTCACGCCTTATGTTTTTATGTTGGTTAAGTTACAGTTTAAATTAATATTTGAAGCTCCTGTGCTGTAACTCCTTTAAGAATCTAAGATTATTGAGGCAATTATCATCTTCAAATAGGATTTTTACAACTCCTAGAACAGTTTACATGTTACAGCTCAAAGCTTAAAATGCTTAATTTAAAAAAATACCCCAAATGTTATTTTTGAAGAGTTGTTTATATTATTAGTGCATGATTTTAACAAATGTTCTAATACTGAACCAGAAGAATCAAAAATAAGACCATTTGTCGTTGCCAAATAGTTCCTAATGCAATAACCATTTGTCATGCAATCACTAACACTTTTTCTTAACCTTGGTTCTTGATCTGCTGTCTCTGTCTCAGAAAGGCCTGTACAGAAGAGGACTGTCCTTCCTCAATCCTTTACACCTTTTCACAGTGGAAAATGAAAGCACATGGGGGTTTTCTTGGGGAAACTCGTTTCATGCTGACGTTGGAAGTTTTTCCCTTTAAGTGTATTTTTAAATGAGAAAATGTGATAAATATGAAGTTCTGTAACTTCACTGTAAAATGCAGGCCTTGAATTGAACTGAGATAAATGCCAAAAGTCCTTGGTCCATCCGTGTTTCCACCCAAGAAAAGGGGCTGAGGGATTTCCTACAGCTGCTGCTTCACAGAAATTCATGTTTAGTGCTGCCGAATCATAACGTGAATTCCAGCAGAGAAAGCTGGCTCTTTGCTCCCGTGTGGACACTCTGGAATTCAGTTTTTTTCCATGGAAAAAAAAAATCCTTTCTTGTTTCGTAAGCGTCTTTTCTCCCTGACCCATCCCAAATGCCACTGTCCCTGGTGCTGGCAGTGAGTGGGCAGCACTGACCTCAGCTCAGGGGCATCCTGCAGGATAATCGCCCTGGCTTTGGGAGTGATGCTGGAGGTAACCACTTTATTTGTGTGCCCAGGTTTACAGGGCTGGAATTGCACTAGCTGGAGGAGGAAGGCTGTGCTCCTGAGGATAACACAACAATTCCAAGCTGGAAACCAGCAAAATGTGCAAAACTGGTTTTATGATATCACAACAAACCTGGGAGTGCCGTGAGTGAGGTCAGGCAGCAGGAAAACTGGTTTGTGGAATAACCAGATACTGGGAAGCTTCACACATTCATCCTGCTTTTGTTCCACTGCAAAATGTATATTTAAATAGATTCTTTCTCAACATCATGCAGAGAACACCTTCATCTTTTTTGGGGGTGTGTTTGTGTGCGATAAATCATTTCATGTTAGGATTTGGATGCAGAATCCCAGGGTTTTAAAAGCAGTCCTGGTCTGCAGCTTTGCATGCCTGGGGGTTTGATTGCAGGCATTTGCTCTGAGGCTAGGTGGAAAGTCCTTAAAAATTATTTTAGAACAGAATTTTTCCTTTTTTTTTCTTTGCCTGTATTGAAATTATTTTGATGCTTAAAAGCAAATTCTAGGGTTTTTTTATGATTGAAAAGGAGCAGTAATTTGCATAATTAAGAAACGAAGGAGCATATATAAAAGCAATTCCTTTTCAGAGACTTGGGGAATTGCTGTTGTAGCATCCTATTTGCTGTTTGGGGGGGGGGGGGGGGGGTTATTACCACTGCCACAGG
>JAWWEU010000041.1:2908332-2944140 GCA_035583155.1 Acropternis orthonyx
GAGACGCTGGTAAGAATTCTTGACTGGTATTCTTGGCAGCCTCTTTAATTACAGTCCCTCTCGTTAGGCACCGCTCCGGTGCAGGGCAGAGCGTGTTTGGCAATAAAGGCAGAAAACAAAGTGGACTCAGGTGGCCACAGGATTATTAAACAGATTCAACATGTTGACAGTGCCAAATGGGGGGCTGGAAACTCTTCCCTCTCTGGATTTGACAGCTCACAGTTGGCCAGGGCAATACTCCCTGAAATTCCTGTCTTAGGAAAGATATCTCCCTTTCGCAGTGACTGTCTGTCATAGTCACTTGACTTTGCATTTTCTGCAGGATGTGATTACCTTGATTTTTTGCCTGGCAAATTAGGAAATTATTTGGAAATCAGATATTCAAGTATAGTTTGAACGTCTATCCAGCAACACAAAGAAGTTTAAAAAAAACTGAATCAACTGGAAAATTGATCATAAACCCCACCAAAAAGGGCTGTTGGGATGCTCGATGGGGCATTAAACTGTTGGCTTGTCCTCTCAGGTTCTCTTTTTCACTTTATCCTAACTAAGCATCCAATTAACAATGTTGAGCTGGAGAAAACAATTTCTCCTCGGTGAGAAACCACGAGAGGTCAGCAAAGAACAGAGAAAAGCTCCCAGAGCCGAGCTGGCTCCAGCAAAAGGCCTGAAAGGAAGGAAATCATCCACGTTTTGTATGTATATATTTAGAAAGGTATAAGCCCAGTAAATCAAGCCACTATTTTGATAATATTCATTGTTCCAGGCAAATAATTTAAATAAATTTACTGTCTCTAGCCAAAAGGGTAAATATGACACAAATTTAAGAAGAGGAAGAGAGGAAACAAGGGGGAAAGTAAACTAAGGGCATAAAATAGTCCATATTTAGCTCCCAGATAGGGTTTTATAACCCTCCTCATTTATTAAACGCCCCCTTTGCCTTCATGCCTTTTTACTAGCAATGGGAATGGTAGGAGTTTTTTCCTATTTTTTTAGTAACTGTTTTGGCCAATGAAACTAAAATGTATTTTTATTTTTATATATTGCATTTTTTACTAATTACGTTGTAGCTCCCCACAGTGACATGGCCATCACGAAAATAAACCTAAGAGTGCAGATAAAGAGCTTTCTGCTTATTTACATCCCTTGGGTGTTCTCCTTGCTGCAGAGAAGTCTTGCTGGAGTGTAAATTCACCAAGGAAGCCTTGGCTGAAAACCGGGAGTAAACCTTATGGATCCCTGGTGGTGTCCCGGGTACTGCATCTCCCTGGTGAGGGTCTTATGTAGCATCTCCAGTCTCCTGGAGCCTGAGCTGCTCCTTTTTATATGGATAAATATGTGCATGTAATTCAGTTCATTAGTTAATTAGTTTGTGAAAGGACCAAATACAAGGGGTGAGAGCGCACTGTGAGATGGGAAAAGCATCTGTAATGCCAAGGAAAGGAACACACGAACCAGAGACTGTGTCAATGTTCTGTTTCACAGGAAATTTAGGGCAAAAGCACCTTCCAGGATTGCTCAGCACAGGATTAGGAGGAAAACACAGCCAAGGCAGTTCCTTGCCTCTGCTGAGCAGCAGGACACGAGCCCAGGGCAGACCCAGACACGGCAGCAGCTCCGTGCCCTCCCTGGTCAGAGCTGCTGGGCTGCTCCATCAGCTCCGATTCAGGCTCCAACTTTTCCTATTCCATGTTGTTTCCATGACTACAAAACTCCCTGCTAGTGATTTATAAGCTGGCATTAGGATATGGCATTAAGATTAAACCTCGGTCTGGTGAAGTATTAGGTCTTGCTGGGGCTTAGAAATGGACTCTTCTCATTTCAGATTCTCAGCATCCTGATAATTAAGTTGTATAAACTAGGAAATTGATAGTCCATCATAGCATCTATAATTACATGGAATTGGAAATGCAATAAGGTAAGAAACAAGCTGCCACAATGACAGAGAACATTTCACTGAATGGGAGGGGTTTTCCTCCAGGTTTTGACTTGAAATTTATTGGATTTATTTATTTATTAAAGGCTTGCTAATGGCTAAACCCATTGATCACAATCCCCACTGAGCATACATGACCAGAAACCTGAGTGGGTCCTTCCCTGGGACTTGGATAAGTTACTATTTCACTTTTTCCATCCTTAGTATGGCTTTTGCTGGTTCTGTCAGTGCCATCTTCTATGGTTTGTCTGAGATCTGAGCTGCTCTGCTGCTTCCTGTGCAGGGTCCAGGTAGTGACAGGCAGAACTGAGAATTAATTTGACACCTGCAGCCTCCTGGGCTGATCCTTCCTCATCTCTCACCACCCATTTTGCCATTTCTAAAAGGGATTTGCAGAGTGTCACCTGCAGCTCTGCAATGCCTCGGGGTCACTTAAGAATTAGGGGCAGAAACCTTGGCTCAAAGTGGGGTAGAATGAGATGGCTTGTTCATCAGTGACATTTGAGGAGCATGTTGGGGTCTAGCAAAGAACTGGTGAGAACTTGTGGCAGTGTGAGAAGCAGGGATTTTGTTGGAATTCTGCAGAGGGATTAAGTCATGGCAGGGGGACGTGGCTGTCCCGCAGATCTCACCTCTAACACAGGCCGGGCAGAGAAGCTGTGGCTGCCCCATCCCTGGAAGTGTCCAAAGCCAGGTTGGACAGCGCTTGGAGCAACCTGGGCTGGTGGAAGGTGTCCCTGCCCGTGTAGGGGGTGGAACAAGATGAACTTTAAGGTCCCTCCCAACCCAAACCATTCCACGATTCTAAGATAAAGCCCACAGAGTGAGTCCTTGCACTGCTGACCCTTGTGCAGCCAGAGCTGCGAGTCCTGGAGCTGGGACTGAACAGTTCTGGGCTCTGTTGCTCCATCATTCATTGCCTGTTTTCAACTGAATGCAACAGCATGGGCAGAGCAGTGGGTGGTGGGTGGAACCTGCTCTGGAGATGGGGAGGGGACACTGGGATCCGTGTGAAGCAGAGCTGTGACTCTCCAGAAGCTCTGGATTTCCCTCCCTGGCGGGTGTCAGTGGAGCCAGTACCGAAGGGATGGGCTCTGTGTGTGTACCTGCAGCAAGTGTGATGAGAATTCAGCATTGCTGTTAAATATCTTTCCATTTATCACTTTCTCCTCTTGAAAATTTGGTCCCGGGGATGATCCTGGCGGCATCTTTGAGCTCACTAAGAGTGAGTTGCCCTGACAACCGAGAAACACATCCCCTTAGCGAGCAGCACACACAGCTTGAATATCTTTTCATGGGAGATGGTGTGGGTTTCTCCCTTCTGAAACCGTGCTTGGGGGATGGCAGGGGGTGGCTGCAAGTTTGGGTGGGTTTGGATCCTGGTGTTCGTTTTCCATATGGGAACAAAGCCAGTCTTACCAAGCTGAGTGTTGCAAACAGAGCAGGAGAAGTGGTGGAGGTGAGTGATACAAGGTGCTAAAGCACTAACATTTTATAAGGTAACTCATTACCCCAAAGAGACTGAGGGTAGGAAAGTGAATTGTGTATATTCTTTTAAATTCTTCACAAATTTTATTATTTATTGGCTAATGTGGAAAATGACCAATTCAGTCTCTTTTTGCTCCGTAATTCTTAACATTCTCTAATGTAGATATAACTGGAGGGCAGAAGAGCCAACGCTCAGATTTATTGTTTTGTCCTGTTAGATTGTCTTCACAGTGAGAAGTCAGAAAGTTTTGGAAAGACTCAACAAGAATACTTACTGTGATTAAAACTTCACTGCAATAATGAATTACTATTCCCTAAATCAATTCTGTTTCTTCTTTGCATAACACGTTTCATTAGGTCCTGGAGAAGACTTTTTTTCGTATTTAATTAAAAGTCCAACTGTTACTCTTAGATATAAACTGAAAGCATTTTTTCCTGCAACACCTGAGATATCTTTTCCCAAAAGCACAGACCAAATTCCAAGACACTCTCTGGTGTAACACACTGTAATTTCTGTAACACCCCATGGAGAAGTGAACTGGGGCTGAATATAAAAGTTATTTCTCACCTGTGGTTTCAGGGTAAAAGAACTGGCCGAGATAAGGTGCGTCCAAAGCAGAGGAAGTAAGATGATGTGCATGTCTTGTTTTCTTTCTAGATTAACTTTCCTGCTCCCAGTGCAGACTAATTTATCTTTAACATTCTGTTTTCCTGGTTGGTTTGCTGCAAGCTGGCTTTGTTGTAACAATATTGGGGTTTTTTCCAAGGTAATAAGCCAAGCAGTTGGAATGTAAATTGAAAATTAATCCAGAGCCTGGGATGCCATCTTCAACTTCAGGAAGTTTTAATATCCCTAAAACATAAAGGAGGATTCAAGTAGGATTCTGTGATTTTCAATTTTAGTCATGGTAGGAAAGGCAAAATATCGTTGCTGTTTTCCAACAAGCTTTTATGAATCATTTGAGTTTATGTCCCTTGTGCAGCTGCAGACCTGGTTTTGCTCTGGCAGTCTGAAGAGTGTTGGCTGCATGGCATTTTCTCTCTCTAATAATCAAGGTGTTCCAGGTACAAACTCGTGATGGAGCTCAGTGAAATGTGCTGAAATTCCCGCTGTGTTTTCAGTAGGACCTTAAGCCAAAAAGCAGCAAAAGGAATTCACATTCTAAACGTGAAAACCTTTTTATTTTGCATGCTCATGAACAACTGGTAGGTGGCAGAGCTGAAGGGAAATAAGGCCCTTTGATAAGGTTCTATCATTTTAATGAGGTCACTGGGGCCGTGTGCTTTCATTGGGCCAGCCTGGTGGTTCTCCAGCATTCCATGGCTGCCACATTCCTGTGTTTCCTTACACTTGGTTTGCAGCTGGATTCTCTCTTTACGCCTCTGTAAGGCAGCTCAGTGTGGGAACCAGGATTGCCACCTCCCCATGGGCACAGGTTGCTCCCAGCTCAGCACACTCCCGAACCTCCTGCCTGAGCTGACCTGCCACTGGACCAGGTAGTACAGAGCCCACCTGAGCAAACAGGAGGAACCCTGGGTGCTCCTTAAAAATCCACCCTATGGGAAAAGATGTTTTCAAATTGAGAGTGACATCTTATTTAAAGAGATTAAAAGTGGAAGTGAGAGGAGCATGTCCCTGCTGCTCATTGAACCAAAGTGGTGCCTTGCACAAATACAGAGCGGCCTTGACTGGGTTCTTCAGTATTATTTTAGGATCCTGCCTTCAGATCCTGACAATTCCATCCCTCCCAAGCAAGTGCACTGCCTCCAGCTCTGGAGCCAGCAGCAGGCACAGGAGCCTGCTGGTGAGCCTGCCATGCTTTTCTTTGGAAAACATCCTGGAATCCCCCAGTGCCTGGGATTGCAGAGCACTCCCTGCCTGCATGGCAGGTTTGTACCCCAAAAAACCCCAAATGGCCTCGGAGCAAAATTTGTTGTTTCAAATGATGCATTTTTCAAACAAGCTGTCAACAACCTGCCCAGTGGGTTTAAAGTGCACAAAATAAAGCCGATGTTTTCCATTCGGGGCCTGATTTGGATCTCCATTACTCGGTGAAAAGGCGGATATTGAAATTGCTTTGTGTATCAGCAAAGCAAGATCCTTGTCTGAGATCCCAAATGCGAGAGCATCACAAAGACATGGCCAGCAAAGCTGCTCCTTGGAGCCACATCTTCATCTTGTACAAATGAAGGATATTGGGATTTTTCTATCTTTTTTTAAACTTGTTTTGCTTATGGCTCAATCTTGTATTGTGGCCTGGGAAGGAACTTTGTCCTGCCAAAGTGCTCCGTCACAGACACTGGGTCTGTGCCAGCAGCTGGATCTGCCCCAGGACCATCCCTGGCAGACTCAGGGATGATGCCCAGGATTGGCTCTTCCTAAACCTTTGCACAGCACATGATCCCTGTCAGCATCTCCAAGTGCTGCTTTCATGCAGACAAACAATAATGCTGGAAGAAATTCCACGTTTTAAGCTGCATTACAAATGTTTTTAATAAAGGGATCTGAACTTCCAAAACTCCCGTTCCTGTTCTGCACTTAGAAAGTTGCAGGAAGAGTCATCCAGGCTGAACGTGGTTTTCAAGTGACATGTGGTTCTTTTGTCAGATGATGATTTGACATCACTGCCTGCAGGAGGAGAGGGCTGGAGTCCTTGAACTGAGTCAACTCTTTTTCAGTCTTGGGGCAAAGTTTGCAACTTCCAGTTTCCAGTGAGGCTGCCAAAGGTGTATGCCAGGCCAGGCTTTTAGAGAGATACACTGTGTGACTTTGACTAAACTTTCATTTCTGTAGTGTTCTTTATCTGTAAAACAGTGATCATACACAAATATTGTCCATCTGCAGCACAGTGAGAAAAGTAGTTCCCCTGAAATGCCAAACACAGGCCAATGGCACAGGGTAAATTAACCCTTATTAACCAGAGCAACACACCAGACAGGTGGGGGAAGCACTTATAGCCCAGAGCACTATTAAACCTTCTTGGCTTTGCTTCTGCTGCTATATGGGATTATTTGGAGGGGGGGAAAAAAGGGGGGGGAGGGGATGTTATCTTGTAGCCTGCATTATCTTTTGGTGAGTCTTACTCTTTTCTCTTCTATTAACTTTGAGATTTGAAATGCAACTTACTTGAGCAATTACGTGATGTTTTATTTGAAATACTGAGGCTGTCCAACCTTCTGTAAACCAGCCTGTCTGGCCAAGGCAGAGCCCTTGTATGTAATATTCCCTTTCCTCCCTTTTCCAGATCAACCCTTGATTGAAAATCAAAGTTGATTGTATTGCTGGTTTGAAAGTGGCCATGTTCATCTGCATTAATTCTCATGCATTGTGTTCTTTTTCATGTAGGTTATTTTTCTTATTGCATGTCAAAATTTTCCTAACTCTTGCTATGCAGTGACTTGAAGAATTACATTTTAAAAGAGAATGTATTGAAGAGATTGTTTAAGTCCTAAAATACCCTGTGTAGATTATAGCATGGTATTTTTGGAAAGCCTTTTTTTTTCCTTTTTTTCTTTTTTGATTTGTATTTCGAAACAAAAGCACCAGGTAAGCTGCTTTTGGCATGAAAACAAGTGATCTCTCTTTTCTTTGTTTTTGGGCTGTGCTTTGGTTTTGCTCCTTTAACCAGATAAGTGTATCTGCTTTATCTGGTTATACATGAACAGTTTTTCACTTTAACTCCCTCAGTAATGTCAAAAGTACTGTTGGAATGAGTCTTTGAAGATGTGTCTGTGCATATTTTGTTATGCAGCCTTTCTCCTGGGAATGCCACCTCAGCCATGGCCCTCTCCAGCGCTCACCTTCCCCCAGTGATCCCCTCTGCCAGGAAAAGGGGCTGTTCTTCTTACTTCCCTGTTTTTGTGTGTGTATGTGTGTGTGTGTTCTTCAGAAAGCCAAACTTGGGCCAGCTGGTAACAAAGTCATTACTTCAACAGAAGACAAGGGCTCAAGTGTGCCATCCAACAATCTGGACAGGGTGAAGCTGACAGATTTCAACTTCCTCATGGTTCTTGGAAAGGGGAGCTTCGGGAAGGTAGGAATTCTGCATCCTTATTCCCCTTCTTTTTTTCTCTTTTTTTTTTTCCCCTTCAGGAAGAATAAATTAATAATTCCCCAAGAAGCAAAATCCAGAGTCAAAAGGATGTGCATTTTTGAGGGAGGGTTTCCGAACAGGGAGCGTCCCTAGGGACTAAAGGGCTTCAGTCCTCATTGGCAGTTTTCTTGGAAAAATTAAATTAAAATTAAATTAAACAAATTAAAAAACTCAGACTATTGGGCAAAATGTGAGAAACAGTTGCTGACTTTTAGATCCTCACTTCTTGGCAGGCTCAAGGAAATCAAGTTTACTTTTCTGGCTTTACTACCCGGGTCACTCTGCCAGTTCTGGCAGGCTGGATATTGGGGAAGAACCAGGAAGAGTGTGTGTATCTATTTGAAATCCATTAGTTGAAAGAACAGACTGCTATTTTGCTGTCTGTTTGAACAACGCCCCTGTGATAAAGTGCCCTTTACTGAAGAAGTGCCCTGGGACTTAACATTTTATCAGCCCTTCAGCAACGTGCCTGTGATTAACCAGAGGGGTTGGCACCGGCTGTGTCTGAAAGGGTGGCGGTGATCACAGCCTTGGAGCTGGGATCAAATCAGGGCCCAGCAATAAAGGGGAAAGCTGGATTGCCATCCCTGCAGACCTTTGGGCACGGGGGTGGCTTGGCTGGAAGGTCGTGATGCTCAGTTTCCCTCCGTGCAGGTGATGCTGGCAGACAGGAAGGGCACGGAGGAGCTCTATGCGGTGAAAATCCTGAAAAAGGACGTGGTGATCCAGGATGACGACGTGGAGTGTACAATGGTTGAAAAGCGAGTCCTGGCGCTGCAGGACAAACCTCCCTTCCTGACACAGCTCCACTCCTGCTTCCAAACAGTTGTACGTGAGCTCTGTCTCTCCTGTCACCCTGATGTTTTACGGCCTAAACGAGCACGGGTTTTATCCCTTCTAGAACATCTATTATCGTCCAACCTATCTGTCATAGAATAGAAACACACCCCTTGTGTTTTAAATATAAAAACTAGGTTTAAAGGTTTTTCTTCTGAGTCATTCAAGCAGACCAGTGTGATGATTCCTAAATTAAATCCTATGTGCTAAGTCAGAGCTTTAAGCCCAGGTTCCCAAAGGTTCCTAAGTATTTGTAAGGATCTGAGGGCTTTCCCAACTTCAATGATTCTGTGATTCTCTGAAACGAGCTGTGTCATCCCCTCAGCATTTCACAGCACAATTGTGAAAGGCATTTGCAAACTCTGCTTAGTGTCTGCAAATCTCTGAGCACGGAATGGCCTGAATGCAACCGATTTGCAGACATAATCACAGTAAACCATCACCTTTGCCTCTTTTTAATAATAAAAAAATCCATATTTTTTTAATACCTCCCATCTTCCAAAGGAAGATTTATTAGGAAGGATTAGAAATGGCCTCAAAGCAGGAATTTTTGACCACCTTAGATTTTACTTTTTGTGTTTGTTTTTAGACAGATTTTCCAGACAGGGCTATAGTGGTATAATTCTTGGAACCACTGTAGATAAATATCATGTAAAAGTGCATCTCTCAGATTGGCAAATCTTGACAGCTCCCCTCAGTCATTTCCTCCTGCAGGTTTTGCAAAACGTTCCCTTTCCATCTCCTCATCTATCGATTTCACCAGAACGCGCAACCAGTGCTAATAATCCTAAAAGCTTTATAATAACAGACTGGTGATTTTTTTTTTTTTTTTTGCTGATCAATGAATATCTAATATTTCCTCTAATGTGTTTCCCTGTGCCTTTAATGCTTTGTCCTAGGACCGCCTGTATTTTGTTATGGAGTATGTGAATGGTGGTGATCTCATGTATCACATCCAGCAAGTGGGAAAGTTCAAGGAGCCACAAGCAGTGTGAGTGTTCACATTTAATGCGTTTAAACCATGTCGTCATCCTTGTTTTATACTGTGAGAGGATTTGGTTTCTTCCCCTTCCCAGGCTCAGTGTGAAGTCTAGGCTGGCCTTCTTGGACTGTGGTTTTAAGGCCCAGAAGGTGAAGTTTGTGCTCAAAACGTTTGCACATGTAGACCAAAGGTAGCTGTGCCTGTGTTCGAAAATACAGCACAAAGGAAGGCACATGATGCATACATGAAAGGTGCACAGAATTTAAGCAAGGCAGCAGGAAATTGAAGCTGTTATTTAGTATTCTGGTCTCGTTTTTTAAAAGCAAATATTAAAAAAAGGTGAGTAGGACATTTCAGTCTGAATTAGTGTTAAAAGGAAAGGCACTACAAATGGACTCAGCACTGCAATAGAAATTATGGTTTGTACAAGATAAATTCCATATATAGCTTATGAGAATTTCTGTGGTGTATTTGCAAGGAGTCAATAAATGATTAGGAGTTGTTTATATACATGATCCCTTTTAGGTAATTGTACATCTGACACATCAGTGAGCAACTGATAATGATCTGTAGCATATTCAGGAGGGAATAGATCCAGCAGTACCATGTTAGTCCTGCTTCTAACACCTCATCATCCCTTCCTAGTGTGTCATAAATCACTTACCATTGAAACTTCAAAATCAAGGTTGACCAAGTGCTTTAAGAATTCAGTTAAAATAACTTCCCATTTTGATGTAAGCAATCGGGGCTCATTTAAATGAGAGGCCTTCTAAATATAAATATTTCAGATACGGAAAAATATTTTAGCAACTCACTGAAGAAAAACTAGATGGTGTCAGATCGTCTTTGACTCCCAGCTAATGTAACTTGCCAACACTTGACAAAATCTGTGGTGCTTTCTGACAGCTTCTGCCTGTGCAGCATCTTCAGCACACGTGTTCACAAACACCTCTGATCAAGCGTTGCGGAGCTCAGCCTTCCTTCCCCTTGTGCAAAGCCTAAAAATTAATCTCATCTTTAAATAATCCCCTTGCATGTAGTTTGCACAGTTCCACAGCAACCAGCTTCAAACAGCCATCAATATTATATATCTTTTAACTACATCCAGCAATTATATTTTATATGGTAATCATTTTAATTAGCTGCGTGTAATTAATCCATTAACAGCCTGTGTAAAGGAATACTATTCCTGCAAATTATTTCGTGCCGTATGAATTGCAATGTACACTGAGCTGCATCCTGAATTCATCAGTATGTGATTAGAGATAAGGACATTTGCAGCAGAGTTAGATCAGTGCAAAAAAACATGCTGTGCTCCAGCTACACCATTTTTTTGTGGTCTAGAGAGACATTTTACATAATTTTTTTTAATTCTGCATTATTTTATCATCAAGTACTCAAAATGTGTCTGTTAAGGTCCAGTTGAAGTGAGATGTCTTTTATGTCCTCTGCCTGTAACACATAGTTTTACACTTTTACAAATATACATACTATAAATTATGTATTTAATGTGCTATAATGCGATCTTTCTTCCCCATAATGCATGTCCAAATTATTTTGTCAGAAGGAAATCACGAGTCAATAAGCAATCTGTTGGGTTTTTTTTCCCATACAGGTTCTATGCAGCTGAGATCTCCATTGGGTTATTCTTTCTCCACAACAGAGGGATTATTTATAGGTGAGGATAACCTGCCATGAGTAATTCTGAGCTATTTTTAAAAACCTGAAAGAATCGGCTTCTTTAAAGCTCCAGTGTATTTTTAACACATTGTATAAAAGCCATTGGTGCAGTGCTCTGTTGGTGCTGGTGAGGTGGAAACAAAGCCCCTGCTTCACCTGAGCTTTCTGACACTTGTGCTCTGCCCAGCTCAAGTGGAAACTCTTGAAAATGTAAAATGTTATCCTCGGTATTCCTGGGTGATGTTTAACAGTCTGTTCACACCCCAAAGTCTCCGGTGAGTGTGCACATGGTCATATACAGCCACCCCTGCTTTCCTTGCCCAGCCCCAGCCCTGGAAGTGTGCAAGGCCAGGCTTGGAGCAACCTGGTCTAGTGGAAGGTGTCCCTGCCCAGAGCAGGGTGTTGGAATGAGGTGATCCGTAAGATCCTTTCCAGGCCAAGGGATTCCATGATTTTAATTCCATTCTTGTGCCTCTGGAGGTTCCCAGCTCCCTCCAGGCTGAGCCTGCTGTCCGTGTGCATCCCCGTCCCCTCTGCCCCCCCAAACTGCTGCACATATTCCTGAGCCGCGGATAAGCTGGGCTTAGTTGATCCTAAACATTAACAAGAAGTTACTGTGATTCTTCATAGAGATCTGAAATTAGATAACGTGATGTTGGATTCAGAAGGACACATTAAAATTGCTGATTTTGGAATGTGCAAAGAACATATGCTAGATGGAGTAACAACCAGGACCTTCTGTGGCACTCCAGACTACATTGCACCAGAGGTAAATATTGACCATTTCCAGAACCTTTGAGTCTCTCAAATGGAAACTGGCCCTACACAGCTTGTACCCCTGGGTTTGGGTAGCTCTACCTCTGGGTTCTCTCTGGATGGTACCATTCTTCTTCTTTCTGCAGGTCTGTTGAACATCTCTGTGTATTGATGCAATATTACCAATATGAACTTCACTATTTTAAAAAATATCTAGTTAATTGGAAAACTAACCTTTTATGAAGTCAGTGCTTCAGATTTTGGTCATGCTAGCAAAAGACTCAAATAAAAAAAAAAAAAAATTGGGCTCACCACCTTGTGATTTTAAATTTGCAGCCTGGAAACATTATTATACTCAACTTGGCAATTTGTGAAGTCATAGAAGCTTCATGGGTGATCTGAGGTTGTTGCTGAGGGCAGCAGATGTTTCACTGGGAGCAAACATTGCTTCTTCAGTATATTTCTCCATAGGTTCACAGAGCTGCCAAAATATATTTATTTAAAGGACTGTTTGGCATTTTCAGGAAGTCACAAACCACTCAGTGAGTTTTGGGAAGGGACTCACGAGGTCCTGAAGCTTTTGGCTGACCTCCGTGAAACCACTGTAGTCTTTTCCAAGCCATGGACTATAAGTGGTGTCAGGAAAGCTCCTGACACGGAAGGCCTGACCAAAGCTGTAAGATCAGGGCCTGAAAGAAGCTGACATAATAAATCCATAATATGCCCTGAGCTTTCCCTGATTTGGCAATAGCTGTGCTGCATTCAAGCCACTGAAAATGCCATTCAGGCAGGAACCAACTGCAGTGGGTCTGAAATGAAAATGTGATGATGAGAAGCACAGTTGTGCTTTCAAGCCCCTGATAAATATGAGTTTAGAGTTAAGATTTTCAGGCTGGATATGATTTATATTTTAATGCTTTAGGTATAAAACATTAAAACAAGCACATGCGGTGATTTGGATATATCAAATATATGAATATTAAAATCTGGTATTTGTACATACTGAGCTTTCAAGAGTCTTGATTTGTTTGGCAGCAAATTTGATGCAAGAGGCTGGATCCTGATCCAAGACACTCAGTTGTTCACTGAGTACCGAGCAAGAGGCAGCTCTGGCTGGAACATTCCTGGCTCTAGTTGAATGTTTGTTGGAATAGGGGAGATTTATACATGGACAAGTAAATTAGTGTCTAAGGTGAATTTTGTCATCTCTGTGAAATTGGAATGAAAAATAGTTTGTTCTTTCCCCCGTTGCTAATTCATGCTTTCCAGAGTGAAATATTGTGTGTTATAAAGCCTTGTTTTTTCACCACTTGCTGTTGCTTGCAGCTGGATAACAGAACAACCAGAGTAGTATTTTATTGTCTTCTGTCAAAATGTAAATGAAGCCAATATACCAAATTAGAGTGTCCTCTCTGTGGCCGTTGTCTTGTGCCAGTTAATACCAAAGAACGTTTCATCAACACCAAAATGCTCAATATGGGTCAATGCTGGAGGGAATAATTTTATTTGGAAATTTCATATAAAGAAATAAACCTTTGACCAATTCAGTAATTGGGAGGAAATCAGTCTTTCTATTATCTTACAAACAGATTTGACTTGATTTTTTATAATTGGCTGATTTTCTTTTGTTTCTGAAGACGTTATTGTGACTGGCAGATTGCTAACTAGGTCTGTGGTAAACTTCAAAGGCAGGTTCCTGTTTTGCTTGCAGGGATGTTTCAGCATGTTTCCAGGGGCTAAAATTTATAAATTTATGAGAGATTTTAATGATTTGAATGGTCCCATTCCCTGTGGGTGGAGATAAATGAGCTACATCTAAATAAACTGGTGAATGTACCTGGAGGAGAGTCCTGGGAGTGGCTTGCACTCAAACACAGAGAATTAGATCTTTTCATCAGCATTTGGGAAATAATGGTGTGACTCCAGTGGGGTGTGAAGGAGCCTGCACTCCCTCTACAGGAACTCCCCACACCCAGGCCAGGGGTTGCACAGCTGGAAGGGCCCTACGGGGACATCTCAGCTGGTGTCACACATCCCATCTGGGGATGGAAGAGCAGCAAAGTGACCTGGCACAGTTTGATGTGCTGTCAAATAATGTTTCCCTCTTTTAGGATTGGGAAAGTTCCCATTTGTTATTGCTTAGCTGTGTAATGGACTGGAATTAATATCCATTTCCTTACCCTGTGCACATTAAGGAAGGTGCAGAGGTTAAACTGGTGGGGTCCCAGGCCTGAGAGCTTCTGTGGTTATCTTGGACAGGATATTTCTTGATGTGCTGGACTTAAATATTTATGGTCAGAGTGGTGAAATAGCTGTGAAATCAATTAGTACGTTGTGTTTCCTTGACCAGTCAAGAGAGACGGGAGGAGATGGATGTCACAAGGATTAGTGGGAAGGGATTCTGCCAGCACAGAACCCGCCATGAGCATCCCTGCAGCAGCCACGGGGCTGATCTGGAATTCCAGGGGAATTTCAATTAGAAACTCCATTTCCCTTCTCCTGCATCCAACAGCCTCAAACCCTTCGGTTCTAACCTTGCATTTGCCAGGGTTGTGGGAGGCAAATAGATAATTACAGGGGTTTGGGAAGTGTGTGTTTGACTGTTTCCTGTGCTAGTAATATTTATTTCTTTTAATAACTGAGTTTTAACTTTTTCAGCAGACATCAGACACGTTCACAAAAGATTTTCTCTTGCCTCTGGGATATAATCTTTTCATCCCAACTGGCCACTAGCTGCAATGATCTAAACATTCCTACAAATTGCTGTTATTAATCTCTGTGTCCTGCTCTTAGCTGTGTCTTCCTTGGAGGCAAAGTGGGGAAAAAAAAAAAAGAAAAAAGCAACATTCTTCTGCCAATTTTGCTTAATGAGAGAAATTCCTGAGCTCTTCCACAGAACCTGGAAAGGCAGAGCTCTTAAAGTACAGCAGTAGATAGTTAAAATGGGACATTTGAACTGGAAAAGGAGGTGGAAAAGGTAGGAAATTCAATTAATGATGGAGAAGGAAGGGGAGGGAAGGGTCCTACCAGCTTTCCACTCCTCCCTGGCCAGTGGAAAGCAGAGACCAGCTGGAGGAGGGTGCAGGTCTTCATTTCTGGGCACAGGAACTCCCTCACTGCTCTGTGGTCTGCTCTGCACACTGTGGTGGGACAGGAGGTCATGTTAATATCCCCCAACTTGCTCTAAAAGATACCAAAATGTATCCCTGCAGGTAGAATCATTTTGGCAGCTGCAGCAAGGGAGGCAGGGCTGGCTCTGCGTGCAGCAGCTGGTTGGTAATACATGAATTCTGGATGAGGAGAAGGGAACTACTGAAAATACAACATTCAGAACTTGCTGACTTTGTACCAGTGCATGTTTGACTGTACATTGAAAGCTCATCTGCTTCCTCCCACGTGTAATTCCTTCCTTGAAGTGAGCGTTTTCCTCTCGTTTGCACTTCCCAGGGAATGCTGGGAACAGCTCCCAGCAGGAGGAGTATAACCACAGGGTGGTGAATGAACCTTGCTGTGCTTGCCTTGTGCCACGGCCTCACCAGGACTGAGCTGGTGGTTCAAACTGGGTGTGTTTAATTAGGATTAAAGGAAAAATACTTCCAGTGTACAGCAGCAGACGTTGGCAGGACCACCCTTTCCTACCTGGCTGTAGGTCCAGTGAAAGAAGTATTCTTGTTGCAGTGGCAGTGGCACCTTCCCGGTGCCGATGGCTGAATTTGTGTCTCCATTCCCACTCTCCGCTCAGAGACTGGGTCAGCTCAGAGGGGCACTGCCCTGCCTCTCAGATGTTGACACGTAGCATCAAACAGCACAAAAAAATGTAGTGATTCTGAGCCTGCCTTAAGTTTAATGTAGAGCTTTTTTCATGTTAATTCTGCCTCTCTTGGTGATTCTGCCAGCTATTCTCTCCCAGGGGCAGATTTCACTGGGGCAGATCGCATTTGCTGATGGAAATGCTATTTAGGGAACAGCCCAGCCTTGACTCACCTCTTGCTGCATAAGCAACCAGCATCACTGGGTCGGTGCTTTGGTACATCTTTCAGTGTATGACATTGCACTGATGTATTCAAACCATTTCCTCCCTCAATAATCCCATCAAACTCTCACAATAGGAAGAGAAGTCGACTGTGGGCTCCTGGACAGACCTGACTGCCAGGTACAGAACCTTGGCAGGGGAGCAGCGTTTTCTTTCTCGCCGCTGTGGATCCATTTTTTCCCTCATTTGCTAATTGAAGTAAACTGTTCCTCCCAAAACCACTTACATGGAGGTCATTTGTTGTACAAAATGTTCTGCCCTTGTGAATTAATGACCTGAAAAATAGCCCTTCTTTCGATAAAATGCTCTTTTTCATAAGGCAAGGAGAGATTGTCAGAGAAGGATTGAGGATGAAATGTTGTATCATTTTCTATGTGTAAAGGCCAATATTTTTCCTTGGTAAAAGTTTCAAAGGGCTTGGTCTTTCAAGAGACAACATTGATTCCAGTGGGCATCTGGGAACTTCCTGGTGATGGAAATGAAAGGGAGAGCAACCAAGTATGTCAACTAATACAGCATGAAATGAATGTCCCAAATATATATTTTAAGCCCATATTACTGCTGGGAGACAACTAATAGAGATTGCCTTTATGTAGGACCTTCCAGATGAGAATCTTGTTATTACCTCTGGTTGTCTAATCTATTCCAAAGTGCCATTGATTTTTAAATCCTTTGGTTAGAAACATTGCAGTAATTTTTAATTCCTGTGCTGCTGTATCTCAGGGAAGAACATATATTCACACAGAGACTATCATTTTATTTAGTAGCCAGGCGGTGCTGCTTTATTGCACTGGTGACTCACTGTTTTCCTGAGAAACTACAGAATTTGCCAGTTCAACTTCTCTTTCAGACAAGCAAAAACTTTAGGGTATGTGATGTGTACTGGGCTTAGCAATTTGTTTCACAAAGAATAAAACCACATGCAAACAGGATAATAAATGCAAGCCCCTCTGGAGCAGTGCCTGCCTCTGTTCCTTACTTATTCTAGTGGAGCAGGGCCTTGAAGGCTCCACCTTGGGAGTGGGGATGGGCAGTGGCTGGGATATCCTGCATCCCTTCACAATTCGCAATAGCCCTTCCCAGTTACTCAAAAGGAGATCTGAAAGAACATCCGCACCCCCAAACTCCTCTATACCATGCCCAAGTGCAGCTCTTAAATAAATAAAACACTGATCTCTGGAGAGGCCTCAGTTGCAGAGGATGATGCAGGAGGGGCCCTGGGTGCTGTTGGCACTCACAACCTTTCCTTGTGGCCCAACTCAATTTGTCCTTCTCCATGAGGATGGAAATACTTGGCATTTCCATTAGGCTGAGCAGCAGAAACCCCTTTCCTTTTGGTGGAGCTTTGTCCTGAGTATCACAATTATGTGGCTTGGCAAAATGTAACCGAGCTTTTCAGGGATTTGCTCTTTTCCTACATTTTGATTCCTTTTGCAGCAGAAGGAAAATATAAATATTGAAGAGTTTAATTATTGATAGTCCATAAGTTAAGTGATTCTCATGATTTCAGGCTGTGACATGGATGGATGGATGGATGGATGGACAACATTTTTGCCTAGTCTCCTACAATGTGCTGCTGTACTTCCTCCTTTGCCCTCAAATCCACATCCCAAGAACTCCTGAGAGCTGCATTTGCCAAGATATCAGGGTTGTAAAGATGAGGGTGGGTTTGGGCTAACATTGGCAAAACAATCCAGCTCCCACTGAAAGCAGTGATTAGCTGGAGTGAGGATTACAGGATTGGCTCGCTGGCCTTTTTCAAGGAAATATGTTCTTCTCTGCACGTCACTGTTTATCGAATGTGCCACAAGACTGGGGGTTTGTTAACACAGAGGTTTTTTCTTTTGTTTTTTTGTGATTATTCAGATTATTGCTTACCAGCCCTATGGGAAGTCTGTGGATTGGTGGGCATATGGTGTGCTGCTCTACGAGATGCTGGCTGGACAGGTAAGAGTTGCCCTCCTGTGCTCACTGTGACCTCCTCCTGCACCTCCAAGGCTGCTCTCTTTCAAGGCTCCCTAAAGGGTTAGACCATTAGAGGATAAGACTGAAGCCCTTCATACTGCTGTTATCTCCTTGTACTCTTGACTGACTCAACTGAGAATGTATTTAGGCTTTAAGCTCTTTATATTGTACCCACATAATCAAGCTCTGCCTTTGAATACAGCTCCTTTGTACTGCAATAATGTTATAAATAGCCATCTTCAAAATTGAAAGGGAGACACTTGAGCAGGAAAACGCATGTCAAGTGGAAGGAATATCATTTAGTAGTTTGAAACCCCAGGGAAGCATAATAAGGGTGTGTATATGCTCTGCATTGCAGTTAAGTCCCAAGAATACAGTTTTTGTCTTGTATGTCCTGGGGGTAAAATATGGGTCTGGTCTCCTGGAAATGTGCTCCCTTCCAAACCCCTCATTCTGCAGTTAATGAGAGGCTGCTCTCTGAGTCACTCGGGTAGGAAAGCAACACTACTGCACTAAATGGCAGACAAACACCAACTTTAAGGAGTTCTTTTAGTCCTGAGTTGGAAAAGATTTCTTCAATTGGCATTCAGTGAGTGTTAGCTGAAGGCAGGCATTTCTGAAGCTTAAAACACGCATTTTTAACAAATGCCTTTAATAGTTTCTCTGCTGAATTCCAGTTGACATTCAAAAAGTTTAGACGTGGAGCGATTGCAGATGTCAACATTTCCAGGCTGCACTGCAAATCCTGGGCCCCTGAATGCTCTGGAGAAAAGGAGATTTCCCAGGAGCTGGGTCTTACAGGGCGCCCATATCCTGGGGACTCACCCATGGGCCCTTTCCTGTCACCTCTTTTAAAATATAATGCAGCCCTTTCTTGTGATGGTCGCAGAAGCAGAAGCAGAGCCTACAGGCATGACCTAAAACACACTGGAGTTTAACTGGAATTAAGTGAGGAGCGGATATACCTTAGCACGAGGTAATTGACAGTTCGGTCTCCAAACTTCACCCTTTAAAGTATTTTGCTTGTCTCGTGCACAGTAGCTTTAAAAACTGATTAAAGCTGCTGATGAAGATAATCCTGCACACATTTCATTAACTTGACTGCCACTGTGGGGGCAGAAATGAACATTTCCTCTTGACTTCAACCTGAAACTGATAAACACTAAACTTCTGGGTCAGAAGATGCCCAGGGTACAAGTGGTTGTGAGTTTGGTGTGTGTTCCTGGGCAAGGACCACTGCTGTGTACTGATCTCTTTGGGCATAGTATTGCCATGCCATTTCATAAAAAAGTGAGAACTAAAAGAAGAGGTAACTCCCCTGTGACTTGTTTTCAACAGCCTCCATTTGATGGGGAAGACGAAGACGAACTTTTCCAGTCCATAATGGAGCATAACGTTTCCTATCCAAAGTCTCTGTCCAAAGAAGCTGTCTCCATCTGCAAGGGGGTGAGAGAACGCTGCTTTATCATTAAGTTCCTTTTTGGCAAGCCTTGTTAATAACTGGGTTTGTCTGGCTCTGACATGGCACTGTAGTATTTTTAAGTGCAAGTTCTGTCAGGCAGTGCTGAGCTATTTTGTCACTCGGTGTCACTGGTGAGGGTTCAGCTCTTCCCGCTGTTCCTGCTTGTTTTATGGCAAGAACAAATGTCAGAATCGGGAGCTGCCAAATCCAAAGCAGAATCTATAACCAGGACAGTGGTGTGAAGCGTCTCCACCCACCTTGCCTCTCGACCCGTGGCAGCACAGCCCCAGTTTTGCAGGGTGAGAAGATTTCTGGGCTTGGCTGGATACCAGATACTCCGGAGAGTCCTCAGCCCAGAGTGCCCAGTGACAGAGCACAGCAAAAGAGTCACTAAGAATCATTTTTAAATGTGGGTAAAGAGGAGCTTATGTGGAAATCTTCTGCATAAAGGCAAGGAAACCATGGGGAAATCCTGACCCAGTGGTAACCTGTGTGGCCTAAGATTGGTCTTATATTCTAGATTTTGAGGAAACTTCAGGGGATTAGCTCAGGCAAAAACAATTTGTTTGACTTTCCTTTGACTCCGTGTGATTCTCCAGAGTACCCTCAGCCTGCAGCTTTTCCAACCCACTGTAGTCGTTATTTGATGTCTAATTTACACTGATAAAATACCGCTGCGCTTACTGTCAGTTAATTTGGAATTTACTTTCTTCCTATCCTTTGCAACCATTTAGGAAGTATTATACATGAGCTGGATATTAATCCCTTAAGGAGAATCATTATGGAAAAGAAAAGGTGTTTAGAGCAACAAGGCAAAAGGCAAGACCACACTGATTTTGGAGCTTACCCCAGTGTAGATGTGCTGGGTGACAAAAACTAAGCATGATATATTTTTGTAAAGTACGTGCAGGTTCTTGCCTTGTCGTGACAATCCCATTTTCAAACAGCACAGCCTGAGCCTGATGTAATTACCGTGTTTGCACGGGGTGCTCACACCGAGGGAGGGCAGAGAGCTAAAATTGCCCTGTGCCAGGAGGTTTAAGGTCAAGTCTCTGTGCTACTGACACGTTCATCATCCGTATCAAACTGACAAATGAATCCCAGGCCTCAGTGAGCATCATTCCTGACCTAAGGAGTCGATATGAGAAAGCCTGTGAGCCCTGCAGTCAGTGGTAGCTCAGCAGTGCCAGGGCTGGGCACCACTGGGCAGGACAAACGTGCCCACTGTGCTCTTGGAATTGATTTGTCTGCCTGACATCCATTCCACTGATCCCGAGTTTGTTGGGTTTGGGAAATGCAGTAACTTTGGAAAGAATTAAAACTACTAGAATCGATAATCACATTTTCTTTTATCTCCTACTGTTAAAGTAAGGGGTTTGAAAAAGGTAACTAAAATGGAAAAGCTTGGTTAAGCTTGGAGAAGGCTCTGATTCCAGCCCATTGCACAGCCATTTCCCAATTCTGCTTAGAGTCACTTTCATTTTAGGTTCACAATTGGAATCGGATCAACTCAACATTTGGAAGGAGACTAAAGTGGTACAGCTGAGGTTTTAACAAGATGTGTGGAGGTATCGCTCCCAGCAGTATATTAATTATATATAATTTGTAAAAGAGCTCTAAATCATCCCCACAATACTGGAAGTGAGAGTTGATGGCTACCTTGCACAATTCCTGATGTACATCCCACGGAAGAGATGCTGAGGAGTTTGTTAATTAGGGAGCACATTACACTTTCTGAGCACACCATGCTCGTGGGGTTTGGGTTGTTTCTTTTCCCCAAGCCTGCTTAATCTCTGCAACTGGGGATAGTATTGACCAGGATGTCATTAGGAATGCAAGGGAGGAAACACAGATTAGATACTGTCAGCTGGGTGCCAAGGAATTGGAGGCCCTGGAATGAGATGTCATGAACAAGCCCAGAAAAAATGAAATGGGAGGGGGGGAGGAGGTTGTGCTTGATGCGGCTTCAGTGGATTGGAATTTATTGTGTTTAATTGATTGTTGAGATAGGGCAGAAGCTGTTCTGCAGATTTATAAGACTGAAAGACCACAGGTGAAATGGAGGAGTTGTGAGCTGACAGGGATGGCAGCATGTCCTGGGCACCACCTGCCCACCTGCACCTCTGGCAGCGACCAGTGCCAAGTGGGAACAAGTTCTCCAGTGCAACCCCCTGATTTTGCTGCTGATGTGCTGTCTGCAGTGATCAAACAGGAAAATTCATCTTCAAAGAATGAATCTGAGCTTTTCAAAACAGTTTTATTAGCAATGTGTGTCTTCAGGAGAGGAGCAAGGGCATTGCAGCCAGGGGAAAGTCTGTCTCGCTTTCATCCCAGCGTTAAATTGAGTCATTTGCTGTTTTCTTCCTGACAGCTCATGACTAAACATCCTGCAAAACGCCTTGGCTGTGGCCTTGAAGGTGAAAGAGACATCAGGGAACACGCTTTCTTCAGGAGAATTGACTGGGAAAAGTTGGAAAACAGAGAGATCCAGCCACCATTCAAACCTAAAGTGGTGAGTGAGGTGCCAAGTCCTTCCCTCGCTCGGCGTGCCTGCAGTCAGGCTTCCCTGTGGGGTGACACTGATGCTGCCTGGCTGGGGCTGCAGAGCTGGGACGCTGCTAAAATAGGGCAGTTTGGTTATGGCACAGCAGTCTGTGAGTCTGCTCAGGATCTGGCACCTTGTGGTGTAAGCCAGTGGTCTTTGTTCCTTGCAAAAACATCTCTCGGTGGTTTGAGTCCTGCCCAGATGGTCACGCACTGCATGAGGAGATGAAAACAAGCAAAACTGGCAAATTCACATCAACCACTTGAGCCTGGTAATAAACAGGGTTCATGACTGTCTCCTCTGAGCAACATCTGAAGTCAGTGATTACAGGGACCTGAATGACAGGGGTGAATTCCCTCCACGGGCTGCACAGCACGGGGGGTTGTATTCCCCATCCTACAACATCTGCTCAGCCTGCAGGAATAATCCCTGCTTTATTTTTCATGTTTGTTACTGGTTTGTACACATGTATCCATAGGAATATTTTAGAAAACCAAGCAAGTGAAAAGGTGTCCTTACCCTGAGAGCTGTTTGCATAATAGAATTGGAAGAGCTGTGCTTGTTGAGACAGAATTTCTTGCAGCATGTGCTGTTTTATTGACAGGCAAAGAGAAGCATTTGCACACAAGAATACAAGCTCTAAGGAACAGCTGTAAATTGTTATGTCCTAACATTGACTCTTTCTTCTCTATCCCTTTTTTATTTCAGCTGAGAGGCCTGGCTGGCTCTGGCATTTCAGCTGTAGAGTGATGGGTCTGTGCACTGATTTATTTGCCAATCCAGACACACTAGTGAGGTACCACGAACTAAGGAGCAGAGGGATGCCAATACTAGGTGGCAGAATTATTCTTCACTTTTTTCACACAAATTACTTTTTCAGATCACCAGAAGGAGAGCTGCAGCTGAGAAGGGTGTTTTGTGCTAGGAGAAATCCCCTTTCTGGGTGGTGTGGATTTTGCAGGCAGGGAAGGGTGTAAACAAGTAGAGAACATGGGTGGTGCTGCCAGCCCTGCCCAGCTGGTCCCCAGAGGTGGCTGTGCAAAGGGGAGCTGCTCTTTAGGTGTATTTTAGAGAAGATTTTCATTACATGCTCCTCAAGTCAAATTTAAAGCTGATCATAAAGCAAATCTACCTTCACATCTCTAAGTTTTCTTAGCTCAGGAGCTGAGTGCTTAGACCAGCATGAAGGTACTAAAAGCTTGAAGTGTGGTGTGGTTCCATCAGAGCACCCCTTGGGGCAGGTCCTGGCTCCCCTTCAGAGCAGCTGTGCTCCATCCCTGGGGTTACCCTCACCTGGGTTGTCTCTACAGGCTGCTCTGAAAATGCACCAAGGCAGATTCACGTGGAGCCTTAACTTTCCCAGATAAAAATAATTCAAAAGCCAAGTTTGGTGTTTACATACCCTATGTATAACTCTTTCATTGTGGTTGCTGATTCTGTTTATATCAGTGTCACAGAATTATAGAATCCTTTAAGTTGGAAACAGCCTTTAAGATCATCAAATCCAACAGTTGCCCCAGCACTGCCAAGCCCACCACTACACCATGTCCCTGAACACCATACCTACATATTTAAATCCTTCCAGGGATAGATATTGATTTTAGAAAGCAAAAAACACACAACCCTTAATCTGTTTGAAGATATGGATGTATTTATAGGCTTTGTTTGGCGTGGGTTTTTTCAGAAAACCTTTGTAGGTGCATCTTCTCCAGGAATAATCCTGCTGCCTCCAACACCCAGGCTTGGTTCTTACTTGAACATGGAGCTGCAGATTTTGGGTCAGCAGTTGGTTGGTTTAAATAACATGTTCCCTTCCAGACTGACATTTCCCAGGCTATAGGCATAGACTGATTATTTGGCAAGAAGGACCAATTTTACTTGTCTTTCTAAGTTTAGGAGTTTGAGGAATCATGTCATTTCAGTTCTGCTTTAATACTGCAATAATGTTCACAATGGCAATGCTGCTCTTTACTGTGAAGACAAAAATTTAATTAAAGATGCAATTTTATTGATAAATTACTATATTTGCCCCCCAAATATACCCATATTTCACGTGATTTATTTCTTAGCCTCTACTAGTACAAGAAATAGTGAGAGGCCTAATGGAGTCAGGAACTTTGCTTTCAATATACAACTTGTTTGAGTACTTTCCACTGGCTGAAAAAAGAAGAGGAAAAAATTTTTAAAAACTAAAAAGAGCATAATTTTGTGGCAGGATGATGCTTATATGTAGATCATCTTTTTAGCAAAAGCCTTCCCTGTATAAATAGCCCTTTTGTGACTGCTCTGAGCTGTTATGCCTCTACATAAATTTGACTTAATTTGGGGATACATCAACTTTCATGCCAACGATTCAGAGTTTCCCCCTTGTCAAAGTTCAGCGCTTTCCATTCTTGTTCTCCAGAGGCTCTGTCCCAAAATGCACTGGCTTCAGTGGGCACCAGCATACAAAACCCTGCGTGGAGAGAGCCTTGAAGCTGCTGCAGTGTCCCTGTGCTCGTGTCCTTCCAAGGCTGAACAAGTGTCCTCTGTGGGCACTGAGCACGTGTCCGTTGTCTGAAATCTAACCCAGCTTGTGCCCGAGGCAGCAGGAGTTCCGAGCTCAGCTCAGATGGCAGGTCCCAGCCCAGCACCTGCCAGGTGCTCTGCAAGGAGGTTGGAAACTGTGGCTGGACTCTTTCCAAGAGAGCCAAACATCTCATCCTCGAATCCAGGCCCCTTTCCAGTTGGCTTCTCCTAGAAATGCACAGATTAGTTCATGTTGCAAAAAAAAAAAAAAAAAAAAAAAAAAAAAAAAGACAATGTTTAATATTGGTCTGTTGTACAAGCCCTATTCTGCCCTTTCTAATTTATCCTCTGAGTCTGAAGATAACAATGCAGTGTTACCCTCTAAATCCACATGATTGTGGGGATATTGTAGGAATGGATAAAAAGGAAAAGGTCAGTGACAACAGGAAGAAACACTCAGTGCCTCTATCATATAACCATCCTTTGTTCAAAGATGAACAGTAGTTTTGAGATGAGCAGATCTACCAGTTTCCTTCAGACCTCTCCACATTATTCAATGCCTAATTTTCCTCAAATATGCAATTTTTTCTTTCACACACAAGCTAATTTTGTTCTGGTACCACCTTCCTCCTTTTTAACATGCCTCTAATCACACCTCCCTGCCTATGAAGTGTCTTCTGCATTCCTCAAAACTACCCTTTCTGCAAACCTGATTTCTTTTGCTTTCTGTTCTGAAGGAGTTGTGCTCAGCCTGGAGTTATATATAACCCCCTTTTTTGGCTGGGCTTTGCCAGACAACATGTCTCTCAAGACCAAAAGAAAGGAAAAAACCTGAGATAGCACATGTTGTAATGAGGGCCCGTCCCAGGACGTGCTCCCTGTCCCAGCTCCCTCCCACCATGCCCAGGACAGAGGCTCTGCTGGCATTTATGGATTTACAAGAGTTTATAGGCTGTACAATGAAGAGTCAAAGCATATAAATAAATTACCTTGAGTTTTTTGCAGATCAGAAAGGAAACAGAGACTAACATGAAAAATTAATTATGTACCATAAAGGTCTTAAGAAGAATTATATGACTTGACACAGAAAGTATCTCTTGCTGTCCATAAAAAATATTTTCTTCTGTATCCCAGTAATTCTGAGTATTTAAACCTCTTTATCTCCTCATGGATGGAAACCTTTCTGACTGCTTTTCACCAGAATTCATCTATTAAAACTTTTCTCTTTGTCTGAAGGTTTTTGTTGAAAAGAAAATGCTCTCTTTACTGCTCAGAAGAAACGAGGGAAAGCCTTGCGTGTGTCCTGACAAGTGTGCAAAATGCTGGCAGTGCCAACGTGTTTGAGCCTTGTGCCTGTTTCTCTCTCCCTTGCAGTGTGGCAAAGGTGCCGAAAACTTCGATAAGTTCTTTACGCGAGGACAGCCGGTGTTGACGCCCCCGGATCAGCTGGTCATCACCAACATCGACCAAACCGACTTCGAAGGGTTCTCTTACGTCAACCCCCAGTTCATGCACCCCCTTGTAGAAAATGTAGCATGACACAGCAGAGCAGGAACAAATCCCGCCGCGGGGAGCGGCCCGGGACCCTACAATTTTTAGGCTTTTGCCTTGATGATTCCGTTTGGGCCTGCAAATTGTAGGGTTAGAGAGTGTAGGATGAGGGAAGGGCCACTTAGTCAGGATTTGGGCTTTGTGACAGCGTTGTTGTCTTAATGGGACAGAAATTAGTGTACGGTGCCCACTTACTCTTCTAGAAGTCACTACTGACTTGTCTAAACTTACCCATTTTTTGGTACGTTATATATTTTGTAACTTCCCTCTGTCTTTTTGCTCCCTTTTCCACTCTGTTATGTTAGGAAAAAACTCTAACACACTTGTCTGAATGAAAACCCCCCCGGAATATTTAGTCCCTGGGTGCAGAGGTGGGATCGCTCCTCCCGCGGGGACGTGAGCGGCACGAGGGACAGAGAGACGGCACGGGGGAGGAGAGGCATTGCAGAAACACGGCTGAAAGGAGCTGTCCTGAAAATATGGCAGGGAAAATAAAGCTGGGAATGGGTGGGAGGGAGCGGGGGGATCAAATCAAATCAGACCCTGAGGCTTCGTGACCCGATCCCGTAAGATCACGAACAGAAGCGCTTCAGTGGTGGCCACACCTCTAGGGATTTTTACTGAGTAGCACGTGATAAACTCAAGGGTGAAATTTTGTCTTTAATAATAATAATAATAATAATAATGATAACAGTAATAATTTTAATAATGCTTTTGTGAATTTTAATCTCCATGAGATTATTCTGTGATCCAGGGTGCCATTGTTTGTTCAGTTGGTTTAATTTACACCACTCCTCAAGTTTACTGTTAACTGGTTCTAATACCAATATTTTACTATGAAGCTCATTAACCTGGAATGTAAAACAATACTGTAATTCCTCCTAAATCTTACTTACATGTATTTATTTATAGTCTGCAGAATAGGGCAGTAAATGGAAAGGATTATGTATACTAAATTAACAGAAAATGCAGCCCCAAGTGACTTCCTGATTTCTCCAGAATAACTCATGAAAATCAATGGAGAATTAGTCTTAAAATAATCAGTTTTAATTCAGAAAACTTTGGGCTGTAGAATAATCAAGCCTGAAAGAAGCAGCACCTAAAACTTGTTTTATTGATAGAATGGAATTTAATACATTTTACATATGCTTCATGCAATGAACTTTGCATGTTTAGTAATAACTCTTAATAATAAGGGTTAATAATAAGCAGATCTATATTATTGACATAATCATATCAAGCATAAAGAGTATTATACAAATTTTATAAAACAACTTGTGCTTTATTTGTGAAAGTTCTTGTTCTGAATGACACATTTAGATTTAGCTAAATGTTTTCTTGCTATTGTTTTGATTTTTACTTTAGGTTTTGGATATTGTTACTGGCTTAGGGTATAATCTCTTTTTTTAAAAGTAGATATACTTTTAAACAATAATTGCTACCTGCAGGTTTTATACAAGGTTCAATTAGGCTTTCATTTCACATCTGCTTATTACTTGCAGAGAAGGAAATAGACTTTATTTGCAATGATGAACACTGTAATTAATGCAATCTTCTCCTCTCCTATCACTTAGATAAAAATTTTTGATATTTCCTCTTACAACTTACCAGAAGATATTAATTCAAATCTCAGTAAATGCGTTTTGTGCATATTTTGGTTTCATTACAGCATGTAAAATAGTAGTTGGTGCATCTCCCTTTTTTATCCCTTCTGCCTTGTTCCCCTTAGCAGCCATAGGCACTTCTTGTCTGTCAGATGTGCATGATGATGCCAGAAGCATGATGTCTCTGTTGCTGCATGCAGACTGATTACGAATTTTCCAGCATGTAAACATATTCAAAAAGTAAGATATTTGCCATAAAAGACTTAAATTTATACTAGAAAATGTAATGGGGGAGGGTGGGAGGGGAGTCTACTTTCTAATCATCTTTTATGACAATAAAACATGGAACCTGTGCCAAAGATTCTGTCAGAAAGATCCAGTCCTGCAGAGTGGTAGCCAGGGGGGTGGGTTGGAGGCCGGGGGTGACCCGTGGGCAGCGGGGCAGCTGCTGAGGGAGAGGTGGGGGGATGTGAAGGGCAGCTGGGTTGAGGCTCTGGGGCCCTCAGAACCCGTCTTTGGTGCCAGGATGGGCGGTTTCCAACCCTCCAGAAGTCCAGCTGTTGTCCAGTCATAGTCCTTGTGCAGCCCCAGCTCCAAGCAGGAGCATCTTGGAGCAATCAGGCCTTGGTGACATCCAAGGTGGGGAAAACACGTGGCTCACGAGGGGCATTGGCAAGGACAGGAACTCAGACTGTTGCCTGAATAAACAGGACTCCAAATTTTTCTTAAGTTTCAGGAGTCACTTCTAAACCATTCTGTGTCAAATATGATCTCAGCCAAATTCCAGTATGTTCTCTCCAAGCCTGGGAGTTCATTTTCTTCTTCCTTCTGTATTACATACTTCAGAAATGATGGTAATCACTGCAAAGCATGTGGCCCAGTGCAGCACTCATGAGTCTGGTTTTTTTCTGAGTATGATTAGCCTGCCATTGTTTAGGAAAATGGGAGTATCGTGCTGTAGGAGATAATAGGTTGAATTAAGATAACAGATTGTTGAGTCTCAGATTTGAATGAAGAAGGGGCTCTCAGCTGAGTCAGTCTGCCAAGAGGCTGTGCTGTGCGTGTGTTGAGAGCGTGAAAAAGACACTCTTGAGAAAGGAAAATACTGGGAGAAATACCAGCACACAGGTTTGGGGAGCGGGAGAAGCAGAGCAGGGGCACAACTGAGCCGAGTCAGCAACCAGGCAGGAGATCCCATGGGTAGATGTTCCCAGATGTTTTCCTGCTGAGTTGTCCCAGGAAGCCCCGCCACAGCTGGCACAGCTGTGACAGTGGGTGCTGTCCACAAGCAGGACGTGGTGTTACGGAGCTGGTCCCACACTGGGACACTGCTGCTCGTTTCCTGGCTGCTTCCCATATCCAGTTTCTTCAGCACTTGCATTTTTTCCCCAGTTCTTCTGACGTAGAAGCAGAAATTCCTCTTTGATGTCGTTACCTCAAGTCCCCAGGCTTGTGTCATCTTCTGTAGGTGTCTGGAACGCTTGGGAAAAGGTTCTGTGAACTCCTGGATCCTGCAGGAGCAAGGCAGGGTTGGGTAAAGCAGGGATTGAGTATTTGTTACCCCTTGCTGCTCTGCCTGATGTCCTCCCATGTGAACACTCACACTCTGGCCTGAGAACTTCCAGTGGCTGCTCAGAATCCAGGAATCTACAAAGGCAAGGAAAACCTTAAGTATCCTGCAAGCCTTTTCGTGTCTTTTTGAAGACAGATGTTATTTATATAATATTTTTCACAAGATTTGGTTTTCTAGAGCACATGTATCAACAGAGGGAGAGGCATTAGAGCTGCTTTTCTTTCACTTGTGTTTGGTAGTGACTGTAATCCCAACACCCACATTGCCACAAAGATTCCTAGAAGAAAATTTGAAAATTAAGAGTGCATTGAAGCTGGGGGGGCAGTTCTGGGAGTCGTGTTCCCAGCCCACAGCTTGAGTCCCAAGGGGTTCCAGGGCAGCCCCATTCCTGCTGAGGGAAGCACAGGTCTGCCATGTGAAACTTCCAAGGGGTTTTCAGGGATCAAATGGGACTTAATTGGCTCCTAGGCAAATTCCTTCATTATTCAGGCATCTGGGTGGGTTTTGTGCACCTTTGAGCCACTGGAGCAGGGTGGTGGGTTTCCAGGACAACCTCTTCACCCACCAGCCCAGCCTTGGTGTTCTCAGCAAGGATGGCACATACATGAGAAGGAGAGAGCACATTCCCATAATAAAATACTCCTTCTTAATGCAGTTTGGAGGAGAAATGCAATTTAGCTTTCTGACCCTTCATTCTTTACAGAAATACAATTGAATTTCCTTTTACAAACTGAAGAAAGTTCTTCTGGAAGTCAGCTGTTGGTTTAAAAGAAACTCATTGTAGCTGAACATTGTTGGCCTTTGAAATCCATCCTGTCTTTGGGGTGAATTCAATTGAATAATGTTGGGCTTCTATTAAATTAATAAGGTCAAGTGAGAGAGGAACTTGGCTTCCAGCTGGAAAGGTGACATGTCCAAGGACTGAGTGGTACCACCTGCAAAGTCTTTCCTCAGCCACTGCATCCAGATGCAAACCCAGTAAAATGCCATAGGAGGCACATGCAGTTAAAAGAGGGGGAAGATCCTCCTTACTGAGGAAAACACATCATTGGAAATAATAATAATAATAATAATAATCATCCAGTAATGAAGCTTTGATACGCACAGAAAGCATATTTACAGTATTGAGTTTACAGTGGGCTTTCGGACCTGCCAGGAAACTGCTGGAAATATTTAATGCGATTTTCAGTTCTTGTAGTCATTAGGATAAGTTATTGTACATAGGCTTTTGTGTCTTTGCAGACGTGAGTGTGGGCTCCAGGCAGTGTGTGCCCTCTGTGCTGTAGGAAGGCACTGAGCTGCCAAAAGGAGACAAGCTACAAAGCACTTTTCCCCTCGGCTCTGCACCCTTAGATGGGCTCTGAAGTAGCTCAGTTGAAGGATTCAGTAAGACTCAGCTCCATAAACATGCGTGATTTCCTCACTGTGCCACTAACGATTGGTAATTCAACAGCCTTATCAGGAATAATCCTCATGCACTACAGCCCTCCTGTTCCCAGGAAAACCTTGAGAGGGAGAGGCCACTTACAGACCTCTCTGCCTCAGTTACCTCGTGGTGATGGGGGTAATAATACTGGCTTACCTCACAGGGAGCTGTGAGGACTTCCTAGGCAGTGTTTCTAACACACTTTTAAGCTGAAAAGAGTTGTGTAAGTATTATTATCATTTGTACTCTTAAATCAGCTCCTTGGAGTGACATGGTACTGCTGGCTATACCATGCTCTTTCTACTTTTTATAGAACTTTAGTAATTCTGCTGAAAGCGTTTCAGGAGACAGAAAAGCAGATCTGACATGTTTCTTACAGAATCTGGAGTCCAGCTTTTGTACCTGGAGTCAGGGTGTGCTGGGGAGGGATGCTGACTGTGTAGGTCAGCTGCTCCTACCTCTTTTCCAGTGACTGAGATTTTTATGTGCAATTTAAAAATTCCATGGCAATGGGAAGTCTCACCAGAACTGACTATTGGAGGGTGAGACTCCCTGTGGGTAAATAAGGTCAGCCCAACTGGTTTCTAGTAATGTTTATACTCACTCCTGGTCCGGCCATGACAGGTTGATACTTTTTGTTGATGTTTTAATGTGTTTCTGTGCGGTATTTGTATCTTTGTGTTTTTCTTTTCCTTGTCTGTGACACCCTAGTTCAAATTTAAAAGCTCCAGAAGCTGTGTTATTTTTCTTCCACTGATGTCAGTTGACCTAAATAAATAAATTAAGGGTCTATTTTAAAATCTATGATTTTAAACAGTGCAGGCTGAGTAGCAACATCACTGATAGTGCTCAGCCTGGGATACATTGGACAGTCCACAGCTGATGTAACATTACTTGTATAACCATTACTGATATTTTAATAGAAAGGTAAATGATGTTTCTGATATTTATATAAACTTTTTCCTAAGAATTGTTTGGGTTTATTTTCCTTCTATTTGAACCCCATGAGGCAACACTGCCAAGGGCTCCGTCTTTCCAGAGCTTCCCGTGCTCCTGGCTTGGCTTTCCAAGGCACCCAGTGTGTGCATGGAGTGCTGGGTGCTGAGTGCTTGGCTGGGGCCAAGAGCCCAAATTCACCAAAAATATTAATTATATTACATGTTTGTGCCTGTAGGTGTTGGCCTTGGAGCAGAAAATTGTGTTCTGGCAGTGGTAAATACAAATTTAATTGATGGCTCGTTCCCCACCAAGCCTTTCATTTATTCTTTCCCATGTTATCAAAATGAATGTTTAAAAAAAAGTAATTTCAACAAAATGAAGCTTGTTGGCTCTTTTTAAAATGTGCATTTCCCAACACTCTGTGGTTTTGCACAATACAGAGAACACCTGAAACTTTTCAAATGACTCTATGTTAGTTTAATGATACCTTTTTCTAAACAGGCAGTAATCCCCCCTTGAAATCATTCACATTTTTAATATTATTTTAAGACCCAGATCTTGTACTTATATAGAGGAGAACATTATTTATTTTCCTATCATTTATTTGCAAGATGCTACCAGATAATTTGGAGAGGCCATTCACTTTCCAAAAGATTAAAAAAACCTATCATAGGGAGTGTAGTGGGCAAGTCTGATGTACAAATTAGAGCATCTTTTTGGGTTTTTTTCATAATTCGCAATATCTTCAGTCTTTGTTCGCATGAAATGCTTTTGTTAAATATTAGTTGTAGTTTTGAAACAAGTGTGTACGAATAAAACTACTGATGATTCCTTCTGTGAGAGTTTGGTCTGCCTTTATGAAATTGCCCTTCAAAACGGGCTCCGCAGAGCGTGGGGGCTGCAGAGAGGCAGAGGGTGTGTTAAAGTGATTAATGATGCTCAGGGACCCGCCTTTGTCCCGAAATCCCTATTTTGGCACTCCTGGGGGAGGGGACACGACCTGCCAGCCCCACCAGTCGTGTTCACCCCACGTCCACTTGCCTCATTTAGACTGACATCATTTTAGTTCCAAAATTTGAAAGCAGCGTACAAATATTGTGACAACTTGACAGACAACTCCTCTTCCTGCCTGCTCTCACATGGATTGAATCTCATGCTAATTCGGTAATTAGGTTACTTTAATTTGCAGAAGTCTGGCTGAGTTTGCCCAAAGGAATGGTTGGAATTCCTGGGGTTTTTTTCAGAGGCAGCATTTCCATGCTCCTCAGCCATCACCCGATGTGCTCAGCTCCTGAACCCCACAATCTCAGGCCCTGGGATATTTCTGCAGAGGAGAAGAGGCAGTTTGGGGTGACATCACTGCCCTAAGCTGGTGCACAGGAGAGTCTGCGCATCCAGGGCGAGAGGAAGGGGATCCTGAGCTTTCCAAACCGCCAGACCTGCATCCCTGCCACCCTGGCTGGTTGGGATTCATCCCTAGTTGTGGCCAAGCCACCAGCAGTATTGGGGGTGTTTTGTGGGGCTTTTTGGGTGACAGCTCATTAGATGAGAGTCTCTAAACCCCCTCCAGACTTGTCCTTGGGGTAAGCCAGGTCTGGCAGAGCATGGGTGGATGGAGATGGGCCCAGAGGGGTGGGAGAGCCCCTGGCCACCCCCCAGTGGTGGTGTCCTGGGAAGGGACAGTCACCCCGCTGCCCCGGGCTGAGGCAGCGGGAGCAGCGGGGCGGTGAGAGGCTGCGTGGGGGACTCGGCTGCTCAAGTGTGAGGCTCAACACCGTGACTGGGCGGGGAGGGAGGCAACTGTGTGTACCGCTGAGCATTTTGGCTTCTACTCGGGCAAGATTAGGCTGGTGGTGCTTGGAAAAATTAGGAGTGAAAAGCTGCAGGAGAGGGTGAATCTCTCCATGCCTGTGACATCCCATACGTGAGAACATTTCCAACAGGAACGTTTCCAGCATCCAGCACTCAATAAATCACAGCAAGTACCCGTGACTGCCTCCCCCAGCCCCAACTTCTCTTTAGAGCTTTGGGTAATTGATTGAGAAATCTCAGAATATTTTTACAGAGCTGGTGTGTGAGCTGCAAATAAAACCATCTCCTCTGAGAACTGCCTGGGTAGCTAAAATGATGACTGCATTAATTACCACAAGGTAATTATAATCCCACCTGCTCCCTGGGGAGCCTTGGTAAAGCAAAGGCAAATCAATCAGGTGCCCAAATCAGGGCAGCCGTTGCCATATGTGGATGGGTTTTCCTCAAAGGGATGTTTTCTCCAAGTGGATCTGTCACTTGTCACCTTCCCAAAGTGATGCTACACCCAAAGCAATGGGGTTCTGTCTGGGAGGACAGAGCTGGACCCACAGAGTTACCTGCAAAGGATCGTTTTTTGCCTTTTTTCCCTGCTTTTCCTAACGAAGGAGCATGCAATGAGGCAGATCTCATGGGAAATGAGTCAACGCTGTCTCCTTCTCAAGGGACTTGTCGCATCTGCTGCCAGGGTGACAGTGTCAGGCACCAGCTGCCACTTCCAGTGCTCATTACTGTCCCTGAGTCAGCCCCTGACATCCCACCCCAGGAGATGATGTTGCACAGTCTGATGAAGGAGAGGAAAAATTCCAAAACCAATTTAAACCACAATACCCGGATGAGGAAAAAGAAACAACCCCACAGTGGAAGTTTGCTTAGAAGTATTTTAGATCTTATTCTTGCCCATCAAGGCTGGCAAAAATCACCCGTCACATGCTGGGAATGAATTTTATGTGAGTGCTTGGTCCACATCTGTGCTATCTTTCCTGTTTTTCCTATTTGAGGACTCCTTACCTTGCTTCTCTATTCAGAACTCTTATTAAACTCAGTGCCTGTAACAGGGAAACTTCCTAATCCATATAAAACACAATAATTTATATAAAACCTCATTAAAGCTTTAAAATTTTCAGTGACACCTGCAGAAACATTCTTCTAACAGGATTCATTTGCTTCTCCTACAAGTGTAACCATGTCTGGGACACCGATTAGGTGTGATTTCAGGAAAAACCCATCAGAAAGGGTTATAAAAGCAACCAGCAAGGGCAGAAGGAGGGAAAGGCCAGCAGTGAGAGCATCCTAAATCTCCTTGGATCTGTTCCTGGTCATTTGGGGTTAAGTCATTTAGCGTTCCTGTGTCTGATTGACACTAACATCATTAAAAAAGATGGGTAATGAATTTCAGTGCTATATAAATCACATGGGAAACTATTACCCCTTAACACAAGCCTTATGAGGCTTTAATAATGAATGTCATCTAAGCTGCTTTCCCAAACATGACCTCTGAAATCAGATTGCTGTGGCCAGAGCCATCCCTCACCCTGCAAGCAGCCTGTGTTCCAGCCAGCCTGGGAGGGGAGGCTCCAGCGGGTGGGTCCGGTCCCACAGCCCAGCTCCGGGGGGAACCTGCGTTGGTGGAACCTCCACTCCTTCTGCAGGGGGGGTGACACAAAACACCAGCAGTGAGAGCGAATGGGCTGCCAGCATCTCTTCCAGCTTGTCGCGTTGAAGGGGTGGGATGCGAGCGCTTCATGCCCTCTCAGACCTCCTCCCCTCCAGTGTGGGAATGCTCGGATTCCCAGGCAGGCTGGGGTGGCGGTGCCCACAGAACACCAAGAGGACTAAAGGATACACGTGGCTAAACTCCTGGACTGGCAAATCCTCTCCTTTATTAGCTCCATTTCAACCCGTATGATTCCAGAGGGTATTTTATTTCAAATGAAGCGTAGAACTTCCGTCCACACGTGTGCCTTTGTTGTTCTGTGAGTCAGACCTGCTCGGCGAGGCTGCGAAAGGCTCCGCGCTGGGTTTTTTTGGCTTTCACAGCGTGTGGGTGCTGAGATAAAAATAAAGTTGCACCTCTCCTTGCGCTTCCTCCCAGGCAGCGGCTCCAGGCAGAGGGACGTGCAGGAGAAACAGCAAATGGAGCTTCAGCTCCCACAGCCCACGGAGTTAATGCCTTTAATTTAGTCATGGTGCAAGCTGGATGTGAAAACCCTTCCCAGAGAGTGGCTGGTGTTCTTTGGTGCTGTGAGTTTTCCCTTTTCTCCTGATTTCAGTGTTTGAAAACTGAGATTATGATGTTGCTTCTGGAATAAGGAGCAGAGGTTGGGCTGAATTCTGCCCCATCAGAGGACCTGGCTGGAGCAGCCCTTCCCAAGATCACATCCCGCCCCAACAGATCTGTGGGTGCTGCAGCTGCGGATCCCAAACCCAGGTTGCTGATGCCAGTTTTGCTGTCCGGTGTGAAACACCCCACAAACACCACTTCGTGAAAAACCAAAGCCTCAAAAACCTCCGTGGCAAGTAGTTGCCAGCCTTTGGGAGCTGCCCGGTGGGTTTGCCGGGGCTGCTGCACGTCTCTGTTGTGCTCCAGCGTCTCCCCAAGCCCCCCCCCCCAAAGAGG